>CM051235.1:232496539-232719039 GCA_027917425.1 Gastrophryne carolinensis | reverse complement strand
AAAGGGCCATAGCTCACATCCCTCAGGAACCGGCGGCTACCATGCCCCTGCACTTGGAAGAGACAGTCCATTTTTCACTTGCTAAGAGGGGGTTCCCTGGTAAAACCACTGCAGTGTTTCAGCTCACCGCGTTGCAAGGGGATCACAACATCACACCCCATCCCCCCTCACTGGCTGGCGCTAAACTTGGTAGATTTGCATTTACCCCCAGAAAAGGCCCCAGCAATAGCGGGATTACACTACCAGGAAACTCATCAGGGTGGCTTCCACAGAGACCTCAAAAAACATGGGCCACATGTCTGCCAGAGGGAAGTTCGGCTGGAGTGGCCCTTCAAAATCTGATCCAGGCTGAATATACACAAATCTTTCCTAGTCTTTTGCTTACAACCAATGCCGAAAAAGCTTTCGACCGAGTCAACTAGCTAATCATGTTAGCCACATTTAGGCACATTCTACTAGGACCCAAATGTTGAGCTGGATCTGGAGTCTATATAGTAAAATTTTGACATTAGTGCGAGTAAATGGTTTCTTTTATGATACTTTCGATATCAAGAACAGGACAAGACATAGGTGCGCCCTCTCGCCCCTAATTTTTATACTCACCCTGGAGCCCTTTCTTTGTTCAATAGGCAAAAACCTAAATGTCCAAGGCTTCTAACTTCCGCCTGGCCACTGTAAAGTAGCCGCATACGCAGATGACCTCATCTTCTTTAGTACCTGCCTGGAAATCTCAGTCTCTGACCTGATGCACAAACTTAAAGTGGACCAAAACCCTGCTGGACCGGCCATTCCCTCCCTGCGCAGCATCAAAAATCGGGATGCCCCGCTGTGTGAAACCCCCCAGGTCGCCCGCTACACTTACCTTAATCCCGGTCCAACGGCACATGCATGGACCATGCCCGCATCCCCGCTATCCCACTAGCAGGGCGCGATGTCCCCCTCGCCATCCCCCTTGCACCAAGTACTAGGCAATCCTAAATTTCCTTTCAGGACTGAACAACACAAAAGCAAAAGCCCGAACCAGCACAACACTTCCTACAACAGCGTAGCTGGGCCAATCTAGAACACATTGCTGAGTACAAGAACATTCCCAACTGGTCAGACATAGACCACTGACACCCTTCAAAAAAATGTGCGTAGCTGGATGCCCAGTTTAACACAGGTTCTTTACAATTTACAAGACTCTGATATCCCCTCAGGATACAGACACCCCAGCCTTAAAAAAATGGCAAAATGGGAACAAGATCTGAACATATCACTGACACTATACAGTCCTACAGCTCTCACATAAAACATTTCTATATGTACCAAGTATCAGGCATGTAATGACAGGATCCTGACACAGAGGTATAGAGTACCAAAAGCACACAAGTAGTTTCCCAAAGTCCTATCAAATGCTGGTGGTGTGGAGGACGGTGACCTGGTCCACATTTTTTTGTAGTGCCCTTAAATCCATCATTTTTGGAACATGGTTAGACAGACCGCAGGAAACCTGATCAGACCAGACCCTCTTCTCTGCCTTCTCCACCTGCCTGAGACCTTAACTAGTAAGTACAAGAAATCGCTACTAAAACATCTACTGAATGTGGCCAAAGCTTGTATCCTGTTCAATGGCATAGTGACACTAGTTAGGTGAAGAAGAATAAAATCATGAGATTCGAGGATCTAACACTCACACTCCATGATAGACACAAATCTTTCTGGATGACCTGGTCCTACTGGCTAGAATTTACTGAAACACAGAAGTACAGAGCGGTCCGATATGAACTCTCTAAAGGGAATTTATGCTGTAATCTCAAGTACCTGTAGCCTTTAGCCTTGCTCTCACTCTCATGATACGTTATATCTACAGGTGCCCTCTATCACTGTTTTATTTGTATTCTTTGTTACTTGGAGGAATGTTGTAAAATCTTGTAAGTAATGAATTGTATTATATTATATATAGAAAGAGAGAGAGAATGTTAATCTTGTCTTTATTTTATTTATTGATATTCTGTTTTACATCTATTCTGGAACAGTTCTGACTAATATTTAGCAATATTCTGGATTCTGCATAATCTGAATCCCAGCAAAGTCTATTACTTGTTTTTGCGCCTCTAAAAAGCAACTAAATGTCCCTGAATTGCATGACTGGAGGACCCCCAGACAGCTATAATTAATTATCATTAATACAGTTGCTGTAACATTGTAACATTTACTCATTGGTTGAACTGTATCAATAAAAAGAAGATGCCCTGAAATGAAAAATCCCCCTTTTGTCAAGTTTAGGTGTTCTGTCTTATTGTTTTCTTCTTTTGGAATGTAAAATAAATATTTGTGTTAGAATTGTGCCCCCAGACTTGTGGTTTACTTAGCATACTGTATCCAAGTTTCTCATATTCTCATGGCTGTGTTCCTACAGTGGGAGCAGCTTTCCTGACCTTGAGTAAAAACAACTGACTATAAGTCCCATAATCCTTCCACTGTAACAGGTGAACTCTTGGCTAAATAAAGCAGCAATAATGACCTCCCCAGGTGAGAAGGCTGCCCATAACCCTTTAGCTACTGGAACACCGTGACTCATATGAAGAAGCTGGCTTAGAGCAGGATGGGGTTAAACATGTGAGTTCAGGAAATCTCTGTTCTGTTCATCAAACACACTAGTTGGTGTATGTTGCTAACGTAAAGACATCACTGCTAGAGAAGCTGTCTTTTGCAAAACAAATAGAAAAGAAAAAAAATTCACAGATAAATTCTGCACCTTAAGGACATCACTTTGGCACACAATAATGGAAGCTTTTAAAATGTCATAGAAATTGGAATTATCATTTAAAGGCTAAACAATGTAAAGGTTACTGAAGTGCAATCCTTTCTAAGCTAAAAGTCCCGAAGTGGATTAAACTAGAACTGCACTGTTTAAAACACAGGCTGTGTATGCATTGTAATCTAGGCGCTTATTCCAGTACAGTACATTGCAATTTTCCCAGTGCTTCTCAGCGCACTGGTGAATGGGATAAGTGTATTAAAGGTTAGTGCATCTGTGACTTATTCATTTGCATTTTTATCAAAGGGAGCATTACATTACATATTTTGTTTAAGGGGACCTCTTGCTTTACACTCATATTTTTAAGTTATTAGGGTAAAGATGGATTATTCCTTCACTGTAAAATACATCATTCTGTTAAAGCAGCTTACATACAGATGATTTAAAGTGGAACAAGACACAGGATTTTCACTACTCCGAGTTTTGATTCGTTCCTTGCTGTGTGAAACCCAGCCGTCCCCCCAGTAAACTCACCTCTCCTTGGTCCATGAATGGCCTCTCATCCAATAAGCTTCTTAGGTCATGCATATTAATGTGCGGCTGGAAGAGCTGAATGGAATCCCAGCCGTGCACATTGGTAGTGCACAGCCAAAAGCCGCCAGCCACACATGCGTGGTGGGATCATTGGTGAGGTAAGCATATCGGGCTAATAATGGAATTTCACACAGCAGGGCCTCCCAGTTTGGTTTTCTGTTTCAATCTTTTTATTGTCATTTTGTATTTTTCACAACTGAATTGTACAACAAAATGAAGCGTTGCAGAAAAAATTGAATTACAGTTCGTTATTCATTGAACATTCTCTCATGTTTAAACAACTTGTCCTAATTGCCATCATCCATTCAACAAAATTGTAAGACATATGGATCTTTTAAATGCTGGCATTAGAGAGGGCTGGCCCGACATTGCTGTCGTGCGGCAATCGTGCCCTGGGTCGATGGGCGGACGGGATACCCTCCGCCCTATCTGTTCCAGAGCCCTCCACGCAGCCCTCAGCCCCCCCACCGGACGAGAGGGAGGGGGGATCCAACGAGCCAAGAAAGGGGGGAGGACCAGGAAGGGGGGGGGGGAAGGGGAAAGGGAAAGAGGGAGGGAGAAAAAAAAAAGGAAGGGGGTAAGAGCCAATCCTCACAGCAGCAGGGCTTTCCCCATGCCTGGAAACGCATACTCCACCCACGGGCTCCAAATGTTTACACATTTTTCATGGGAATCTTTTAGGATACTAGTCAGCTTTTCATTGACGAAGATCCCACTCAGCCTCTCTTTCATCGCCTAAAAAGGGACGTTCGTTTTTTTCCAGGAACTCGCAATTGTTAACTTGGCGGCTAACATGACCTGGGTAAGTAGGGCGTGCTGGGATTTGGTGATGTCTCCTGGTCTCACATGTAGCAACGCCACCCAGGGGTCCCTTTGGACATTGGTCTGCAGGAGGGTATACAGCAAGCCAAAGACCCTTGACCAAGATCTCCTGACCTTTGGACACTCCCACCAGATATGTAAGACTGAACCCTCTACAGGGCAGCCTCTGAAGCAAGCTGCTGGGTACCCAGGGATTGCCTTTGCTATCCGAGATGGCACTAGGTACCATCTCGTCAGCATTTTATAGCTGCTTCCAGGGTGGTGATATTTATAGAGCATTTGTTAATCCCATGCCAAATATCTATCCAGCCCTTTCTGTCCTTCACCAAGTTTAGGTCCGCCTCCCATCTAGCCATGTACCCATGCTTCGAGTCAAGAGGCAATGCCGTGAGGTGACAATAGATCATGGATACAGGACCTGATGTTGGTGTCCCCCGCAGGCAGGCCCTCTCGAAAGCAGTAAAATCAGATCCCGAGATTTTGTTTCTGAGCAGGGGGGTGAGCCAGTGGAAGATCTGAAGGTATCTGTATTGCTCGGTTGTTGGCGCATTTACCTTCACTGACAGCGTAGACCAAGAGGTCATTTTATCCCCGTCCATAAGATGATAGATTTTATTGATGCCTGCCTGCTCCCACCAAGCAAATGCATCTAGGCTCTCCCTCCCTGGGGGGAACCACGGGTTTTTGAACAATCTCATTGCCGGGAGATGTGGCGAAACTAAACCTCCAGAGTACTTTACTCTATCCCATATGCGTAGAGAGTGACACAGGATCGGGCATTTCATACGGGGCCTATGTTGAGGTGGGATCCATAGTAGGCTGTCAATAGGGGTAGGATCGCACACGGGGGCCTCTAAAGAAACCCAAAGTGGGGTCTCCATTCTGAGATGCATACTATGAAGCTGAGCTATCTGAGCTGCCATGTAGTACCTATTTATAAATGTGACTCCCAGCCCCCCCTCCCTCCTGTGCCTAAACATGGTAGCCTTTGTTACCCTCGGTCTGGTGCCTCCCCATACATATTTCATGATACTGTTCTGCATACTCTTAATCTGATGCAGGGGGATATGCACTGGGAGTGTCCTAAAATAGTACAACATCTTGGGTAGTAATGTTATCTTTACTGCATTTCCCAGTTTGGTTTTTAAAAGTTGAAAAGAATCATTCTTTCCTTGTCTGTTAAAGGGAACTTATATAATTAAATCAAGTTTACTATGGCTAAATGGCTTTTCAATCTTCTTTCACTTTCAAGAACATTAGTTGGCTAAAAGTGACCTTTGTTTTCTTTAGACAAATGGTGGTTCAAGACTTATTATAAAAAAAAACAAAATGGATGTATCTCAGTTGAGCATAGAGGAATGCCATCTCTGTTTAAATGTCTGCTACACTTTCCCTCTGGCGAGGCTGTTTCTGTTGCTCTTAGCTACAGGAAGAAACTGAGCCTATACGGTAAAGTATATAGCACACAGAAAACACAACAAGGAACTCAACGGATGCAGAAATGATAGGTGAATAGAAGAGTCAATTTGGCATTAAATAACCACACACCTGCCAGCTGGTTACTCCCACCCACTATGAAGTTTGAATGATGCTTAGCCAGCTAGGTAATCCCAATCCTGCACTCTATGGTAAGTGAGGCTGTATCAGCTACAGGAAAGACCTAAAGCTGTCCAGGAATGTAATTAACAATGCAAAACTGCTGGGAGAAGGTACAACAATGGATACAGGCTTTGTAATAAAGTCTTAGATAGCTTTTAAACTTCAAACGCCAGAATGGGTAGGTGGGATCATTTGGGGTTTGTGCTGTTATCTAATGCCTAGATAATCCCACAGCTCCCAGCTGGTCACTTTCACCCACTCTTGAGTGTGAATTTGAAAAAGCTTTGTACCAATGGTGATACCCATATGGCTTGTATTAGGGCTTGCTTGTGAGTACAGCAAAGTTGAGCATCTATTAGCACCGTATAACACTATGGCACATTCAGAATCATAATGGCACATTGTGAAAGGTGGGTTGGACCAATAGATGGGATGGCTATTTTTCATGACTCACATTAAGCTGCAGCTCGTCTGTCCATTGTCCGATGAGCCTGTAGCCCGGCGTGCTCTGATTCCCCATCTGGTATTGGAAGAGGTCATAGCGTCCGAGCGCATCACCATTCTTATTAAAAAAGACAGGGGTGCCTGCGCTACCTGCATGGGAGATAATAACATTGATAATAATATTGTATAACATTGTATCAATATACAGTACTTATCCACATGTAGTTTCTTAGCAAATTAATGTGCTATACGCGTGATTACAGGTATAGTCAATTGGGGGGCATGGTAACCCCTAATTATTACACAATACCTCTATTACACAATGCTATGTTTCTGCCACAGATCAGAATTGAGGTAAACCTTAATAACAATCTACTAAGCATACATATGTAGCAAATGTCATGGATCCCTATATCATGCTGGCCCCATCATTTCATGCTCAGTGGATACCCATTATACTTAGTCTTTGACTGTACATACAGTGTATTTATCATCCAACAAATGGCAGTAAAACTGAAAAATCAGTGCTCTTCCCTTTAGTGTTTATTACTTTCTTGCTCCCATCAATGGGAGTTAACCATTGACCCCATTATTTAATATGCTTTTAATGCGGATATGTGGCTGAAATGTAATGCTGCCACCACCCACGAGTCTGTAACTTTGCACACAGGTTTCCAGATGTGGATGGACCAACAGGTTTCCTTCAGTGACAGTTTCCACTTAATAGTATTCCTAATGCCTTAACTTAAATTTTTCTCTTTAAAAAGTGCTTTAGATGCGGACATGTGACTGCAATGAACACACAAGGAATTCTGATGCCACCCCCTGATCCTGTCATTTTGCACACAGGTTTCTTTCGTGTTCAGTGGACAAAAATCCCCATTTTGGATGCGCTGAAATGTGAAATGTCCCGGATCACCGGCAGAACTCACTGTTTCTTTGGTCCTGAGGTTCATGCAAAAAGTTGAGTATGCTGTGCATATTATTGCACATCATACAGCTGGGTTTGGTACAGATCTCCAGCATAGCAAAATGAAGTGGCTGCATCTCCATTCTCCCTGTGGTCTGCAGTGCGCTTATGCTCCCAGCATGCTTCTATTCAGAACTCAATTCTGGGCATAATTATACAGTGAAGTGAAATGAGATGATTAAACAGCTGATCATGGGGGTTTCACACACAGACCGGCATGCCTTTGTAATGCAGACCAAAACCCTGGTAAGTGAAAAACTTGGGTTTTGGTCTACTTTAAAGAAATGCAGCCACTGGCATAGCATCTATAAGCCTTTAGGGCCTTGGTTCCCCCTTTTTTTGTGGCATCCCAATTGAGAATGCCCCAATGTGTGAAACTCCTGGGGGCAACGCTCCTACAGCTCCTGCTCAGGATATGAGGGCATCTCTCCAGCTGCTGGGTGCTCCCATGCCACACCTAGCTGAATGAAGGGAAGTAGCTGCAGGGATGCCAGCCACTCCCACTCCATTCAGCTTTCTTTGCCACTCATTAATATTCAAGGCATAGAAAGCTCACTGGAGGAGAACCCACACATGTGCCATGCATTGCCAGTGAGGTAAGAATTCTAATCATTAATGCTCAGCATTATTCCTTGCATTGTGACTGCACTACGCAGAGCAAGCCGGTAGGTGTGGCCAGAATCTTACTGAATCACATCTTATTTTAAAATAAAAAAAATATTTATTGGAAAGTTTATTGAATCCAGGTGCAAATCCGGTCAGAAAATATTTAAAGTTAGAGACGCCATGGGCATATGATGTGACATTGGTAAAGTTGCTCGATTTCCTGTGATACATTATAAGAATGAAAAAGCCAATGAGCTTGTGTGTCATCAGTGACACAGTCACTGAACTGCACCATTTTTTTTTCGAAGTTCCCACTGGCAGTACAAACTTCTGCTTCTCCATTATTACCTCTAATGAAAGCTACTTATGGCTTTGAAATTGAGAATGATTTCAGAAAGATGGCGCATGATTATCGGAGGCAGTATTAGCTCTGAAGCTCTCTGATAAGAGAAGGATCTTCTCTCTCACTCTCTACTGAATTTGGGTCTTATTAGTGAGAACTTGTTGCGAAGAAACAAAAAGCAAAAGAAATAAAATAATCCCAAATTTGCAAGTAAATTGCCAAATAATTAGTGGCGCTTGTTTTTCCAGTGACACGGGGCATTAGCAGTGGGACACCAAATCTTTTTTTTTTTTTTTAAATGTATTTAGCAGGAATAGCTGCGCTCGCCGTCTGGCTCACAATGGCGGCCAAATTACTAAAATGAGCGCAATTATAGATGGCAGGAAATGGAGAAAATGATTCACGGAAGCACAAGGCGACTTTATAAGAGGGAATAATATGTCTTTAGAGATGCACAGAGGATCCCGCCTGGTGGGCAGAAGGACTTTTCAGAGGAGAAGAAGGGCACCTTCCACGCTGGATGCACAATGATTTTTTTAGTAACCCTGTCAGCAAATCAGACAGCCCCTACATCAGCCCATTCCAGGGACATCTCTCAGGTGCAGAACTTGTCCCTCTAATTTCTGGTCACCTTAAAGCAGACCTACATTCTATCTGGTAAGGGAGAGGGAAGGGTCTTGGTTTACAGGGACACAAAGCTAACCTAATTTGCTCCTTCTCACCATCAGTAAGCCCTACATTCGTGCTACATCTGATGGTGTACAAGAAACAGCTGCACACCCATGATGCAGCCATACCTCCTTCATATTTCATTGCAGTGTGTAGTTAATCTTAAGGATTTTTCACTGTAGGGGAATCCCTAATTTTTGACTGGAGTCCCACTGACTTATATAAAAGAGAACAAAGATCTAGTTCTGGAAAGTACTGAATCCTGGCAACCTTTACCTGTCTCATTATATCTAATGGCTATTTTTGACCTATGTAAAAGTGTGTTCACACTTTTTTGTATAGTGCATATATTTATTATTCTCTGGAAATTAATATATAGATTGGACACATTTTTTTGGTCACCTATCTTTTAATACTAGCAGCTTAGAAGGCCCTTAAATATGCTGCTGTCTATGGTGCTAAATGTTTGGTTTAAATGACAGTTGCATGAGCACATTTATTTTATGCTTTTATGCTCTTGGTGCTGTCCAGGGTTCTGATTTTCTGCCTTAACAGCACCTATGTGATTTCCTGTTAATAGAGAGGGGGGGGGCGGGGAATAATCAGCTTCCCTTTCCTCATAAATAGCGTTGGGCAAACACCTGGTGCCCAAATTTGGCACAAACTCAGGCCCCATTAAAATTTAGGGCCTCCTTCTGTCCCCTCCCACTCCTAAAACACCTGCTGGGGCTCTTCCTCAGGCTCCTCAACTGCTCGTCATCGAAAGTATTCATTTAAAATTACAGATGATATGCAGAGGGGGTCCCCTAATGTGCAGAAATTGGAAGCAGTCGTTACCTGAGCCCCACAATCCTGACGGTGTTCTTTCCTCGCTCAAAATGTCTACGGCTGGGGCTTCAAAAAGATGGCCACCCCCATGAGTAAGGAGTGTCATCACTCATGGGGGGGTCCTGGCATTTTGAGCAAGGAAAGAATAATAGCACTTTATGGTCCCCAAATTTGGGTCCCCATTGACTTCACTGGGGTTCGGGTCTTTAGCGGACATTAGCGGCAAGTTAGCAGGTTAGCTCAACACTATTTATAAACTCAGTACTCTGTAATAGCACTTGGGTGTCAGTACTGTGAAATAGCACTTGGGTGTCAGTACTGTGAAATAGCACTTGGGTGTCAGTACTGTGAAATAGCACTTGGGTGTCAGTACTGTGAAATAGCACTTGGGTGTCAGTACTGTGAAATAGCACTTGGGTGTCAGTACTGTGAAATAGCACTTGGGTGTCAGTACTGTGAAATAGCACTTGGGTGTCAGTACTGTGAAATAGCACTTGGGTGTCAGTACTGTGAAATAGCACTTGGGTGTCAGTACTGTGAAATAGCACTTGGGTGTCAGTGATTTGAAATAGCACTTGGGTGTCAGTACTCTGTAATAGCATTTGGGTGTCAGTACTCTAATAACACTTGCTCCAAGCACTTGGGTGTCAGTACCCTGTAATAGCACTTGCTCCAAGCACTTGGGTGTCCGTATCTTTAATACCAATTGTTGAGGGCACTTGTGTGTCACTGCCCTTTAACACCAATAGCTCAGGCCACTTGGGGGTCACTACTCTTTAAAATCAATTTTTAGTGGAGTATCCACTGGTTCAGGCCCCTTAAGGGACATTTTCAAGGTACATTCCCTAGCCCATTTTGTGCAGGGCAATTGCCCAGGTGCCCCCCTCCCATTTGGCTTACAACGCCCTTAAAAAATAATATTTTGTTATTTTTTTCATTTATGTATGTATTTCTAAATGTATTTAGTTTTCCGTTATTATTTTGAGTACTTTCCTTAGCCCCTTTTTGTGTTAGGGAGAATTTGTCAATTTGTCCTTCAACCCCGTAAAAAAACTAATATTTGATTTCATTTTTGCATAAAAAAAAATCCCAAATAGCCCAAGGATTCCATGGTAAAATAATTATCCCAGCCCACTGGAATGTATAGGAAAAGGCCACACAGTGCAGGGTGTGCGATTGGTCTTATCTAGAACTGTTGGCAACTCAACGCCAGCACTCATACCATTTCCGGCACTGATAATAGATAGGACACTACCTGGCACTCGGATTTTTGACCTGATAAATACACCTTTTACACTTAGATTCACCTGATGTTCATCTGGCACCATGTGGCCATTTTTCACTGTTTATTTTGATAAGTCATCAGGTTAGAATTTGACTGCCAAGGGATGGCAGAAGCAGGTAAGTGTATAGCCTGAAAACTGGCTTTCTGTTCTGTTTTAAGCTGCAAGGCATCCCAAACTTCAGCCGGACAAACTTCAAGTGGGAAAAAGATGACATTTTTTATGTAAAGTATATTAGTCAAATTCGGTAACCTGTTATAAAATAGCATTTCATTTTCACATGTTTTAAATGCCAGCCAAGCCAAGAGGTCTGTGTGCATGGTAAGAATCTGAAAAACTTTTGGTGATTAATTAAATTGTATATATCTATATTGTTTAATTAGTTTACTTAAATCATTTGATCACGTAATTCAATTAATCAAATTAACATTTAGTAAAACCATATTGTTCTATTTAAAGTGGTAGTGGTTTATATCTTATCTAGCAGATAAGGAATACAGCTTCTCAATCTGGATAGATGCCCAGTTTGTGTTATTTGGGTTTAGGTTCGTTTGAAGAATAACCATAAGCCCTTACCATTGAAGTTGACATTTCTGATGTATTTTAGGAGTTTCTTCCCAACTACAGGGTCCACAGCCGGGCAAAGTCCAGAAGATCCCGGACAAAGGTCCTTGATCATATTGTGTAGTGCATGAGCCATGGCATACACCGCATCCACCACAAACTGGACACGCCCATCTTGTTCATAGTGAGAATCTATACCGATACGTTCTTGTCCTGAAAGACAGTATAGAAAGAATATTGATATCATATTACTGATAAACAGGCTAAGAGAAATCTAAATTATGGCATACACCAACAGAAAGAGTGTCACCATGGTCAGTCAAATATGTAGAGGGAAAAGTCTGCCAGAAGAGTGCAGCCAGCCCTCTGTGTTTGCTGGGTTAGGTGAATGGCATAGATGTGAGTGCAGGGCAGGGTGGGGTTTACAAATAAAAAGAAATGCTTTCCTTGCCAGAGATCCAGCAGCATTCCCTTAGCAGTTCAGGTCCTGGGCACCACCATCTTGAGGAGTATGCACAGAGAAGCTTCCCCAGCTCTGTGTACGGCCTTGTCTGCCCATACACTTAAATGGGAAGACAGGAGAGCACACAGAGCGGGGAACACTGCTCTGTGAGAACATACGGTGCTGGATCAAGGTGAAGTAAGTGTAGTGTTCTTTGTAAACCCCATCCAAGGAAAATGCCAATAACCAGAATAAACTAGAGAATATTTGGCTAGTGGTATTTACTGCCTTAAACCATCTCTCTCTTCTGCTGCGATTGTAACAAGCAGAGATAAGTAATCCTCTTACAGGGCAGGGAGAATGCTGCCATTAAAAAGGTAACACACTGGAACAGCCAGGCTAAGGCTGTGTTACATTATAGCCTGCCATTAAAATGTAATCAGTGTAAAGATTTTAGTGAATATCTGAATATCTTTCTGTGCTTTTTAGTTTACCCTGAAAAGTGCTGCATCTGTATGGAATTATTGTGTTTCTGCATGGACAGGGGCTGCCCTCTAGTCTTGCAGTTAGGAGTACTCACCGCTTCCACTGGCAGGCCTCCATGTAATCAGGGAACGAAAGCTCCAGCACACACTGCCAAAATCTACACTGCCCACCAACAGTGTGTTTTGTGTCTATGGTGTACATGTAGGGGGGGCATGACCCAAATATAAAATATATTTAGAAAGTGTGCTTCTAGGAGCATGCAGGTCCACTTTATAAAGAGTAGCTCCAGGAGGGTGTAGGTCTACGTCATTAATGATCCTAGTAGGGCATAGGTCCACTTCACAGGAAGTAATCCAAGAAGAGAATAGGTCCTTTTTTAGAGATAGTTAATCTAGGAAGGCATATGCCAAATTTAGAAAGCGTAGTCTAGTAGGATTTTAAAATGAGTGGTCCCAGGAATGTATAGGTCAGCTTAAGAGAGTATGGGTTTACACTGGAGAAAGTGGCTCCAGGCATCCACTTTATTTTACTAGAATACCAGACCACTTTGAAAAGCTTTATACACATATAAACTGGAATTTCCGTTTAATCCTGGCTGAGCAGATTTTGTGAATTTCAGATATTCTGGATCGACTTATGCAGCACATGGCAGGATTTTGCTGCAGTTTTAATAAATCACCTGTAACTGTATCATCGGATGTCAATTGTTCTCTTCTGTTCTGACATTCTATCATTTCTGCGCTCATTAATCTCACAGTTTGGCTTTGAAGAGTCTCAGCTGGTCAATAGCCATGATCCAGAGAGGACTTACTAAAGTTCCGTCTCAGGAAGACAGACGGACACACCTCTTGTTTATGTGCTTTTAATTTAACGTTCACATTTTTGATCCACATCCATCAAGTACTGGCACTGAATGGAGGATTTGAGCTATCGCTTTGATAACTATATGTAACTATATGTGGCCGGGCCGTGGTGCGAACATTGAATATGAGCCCCGCCAGGGATCATACAGTAAACTTTTTCCTTTCATTTTAATTGAATACAACTAGACAACTAAAAGACTGAAAGTTTAGATAAATTATGCTTCTTTTTTTCTTTGTACATGATGCAGTGAGAGCACAAATCTAATAAATATGGTGGAGGAGCAACAATGATGAGGCCCTCTGACCTCATGGGCCCTGGTGTGGTCGCAACCCCTGCTCCCCTATAGTTATTCCCCTGATGCCACATTCAAATCCCTGCCCGCACAGGGAAGCTGGAGATGGACACTTATCTACCCATCAATATACAGTATGTGTATCACTTGTTCTTAAAGTGGAGCAAAACCCACCAGCAGCCGCCCTGTAATCTAAAAGTTTCCAGGGTTGACTCCTGGCTTTCCCCCCAGGGCAACCCAAATTGGGATGCAGCACTTTGTGTGAACCCCCCCCCCAGGGCACCGGTAATCACTCATCTTACCCATTTCCAATCAGAGGCATTTGTCTTGCTGCATTATGTTGCACTCCACTGGGTAATTTAGTGCTGCCTCTAATTCTGCCCCTAGGTGTGATGCCTATAAAATTGAATGGTACACCCCTTCTTAACATTCTGGGGGAGAACAGTAGTGTCTGCAACTGCTGCCGGAGCTAGCTATTACCAGGTGGAGTGGGAAACGTTGTGTTGCTGTCCTGGGCAAAATAATTTAGCGCCTGCATTTGTCCTGGAAAAAAACATTATGTCGCTGTCCTGGGCAAAATAATTTAGCGCCTGCATTTTTCCTGGAAAAAACATTCTGTCACTGTCCAGGGCAAAATCATTTTGAATCTGCCTTGGGCAAAAAAATTATGAATCTGTGATTTTTTATGAATTTTTATGAATTGATTTTTAATTTGTGCTTCTTAGTCATGGGCAAAATAATTCAGTGTCTGTATCTCTCCTAGAAAAAATATTCTGGGTCTGCACCTGGGAAAATAATCCTGTGGCTTTTCTGGGCTTAATAATTATGAATATACCCCGGGGCAAAATAAATCAGTGTCTGCACTTGTCTTGGCAAAATAATTTTACATCTGCATCTGGCCAAAATAATTCTGTGGCTTTTCTGGGCAAAATAATTCAGAATCTGAATCTGTCCTGGGCTAAATACATTTAATAAAAATTTTGATTTGTACATGTAAATAACTTTAATTCACCTATACCATCTATGGGAGCCTATTGCTGTCCCTACAGGCTACCAAAATCTCCCTCCCATGGAAAAACAACACATCCATTGTCATGTCTTACTGTGTTGGGAGAGAGAAGCATGTTGGTTGCAAATGTTTTTTAAAAAATGTTAAGGCAGTAAAAAAATAAAAAACAAAAAAGGGCTCTTACAAATCTAGCAGTGCCAAGCTGATCACAGACAGGCTTGCTGTGCACCATTTGACACCAGGTGAAAAAAAGTGTTCTATTTCCATCTAGTGCTGAATCAATCATTTGATTTGGCACCAGGTGAAAGTGCGCTCTGACCCCTGTCAGGTATGGTATAGATTGGGGGGAGGAGCTACTCCTCTTAGAGCCTTATTTAAAGTGGACCAACACCCAGGGGGGATCGGCCCGGAAATCTATAAGATTCCCGGACCGATCAGATCCCTCCCCGCGGGGCATCCGAAATCGGGATGTCCCGCGGGGAGGAACCCCCCAGGAGGCCCACAAACCTTACCTCAGCCCCGTTCCATCGGCGCATGCGCGAGCCGCGGTCGCGTCTCGCGCTTCCCTCTAGCAGGGCGCGAACCCGCGCCGGCCGTTTGTGAATGGCCGGTGCAGGCGCGCTCCCTGTTAGAGGGAAGCGCGAGACGCGGCTCCAGCGCTCAGAGCCAGCTGAGCTGGTATGCGCGTCCAGGCGGCCTTGGACGCGCATACCACAGCGGCTCTGAGCGCTGTGATTGGCTGGCGCGGTCACGTGGGAGCGGGGAGAGGTGAGTTTTTTGGGGCTTTCTGGGGGGTTTCAGACAGCGGGGCACCCCCGATCGGGGTGCCCCACCGAAGTGGACCAAAACCCAGGATAGTCAAAATCCTGGGTGTTGGTCCACTTTAAGAAGTGTTAGCGCCACTCCGAGCTTAGCGTCCTATTTAACAGCAAAACACTAACGCCGATGCAGCAGCCGGCTAGCATCTTATTTAATAGTAGCGCTACAAAGGACGCTGCGCCAGGCACTCTGGTTTTAGCAGCGCTAGGTGAAACCTGGCTCTGTAGCAATTTCCATAGAGCGCAATAGGCGGAACTGAATTCTAGTGTTTTTTGCTATAATTAATCTTCCAAACATTTTTTTTATGAACTTGCATTGGGACTTGTCACTAATTTTTAAGAAATGTACAAATTAATTTTAATGGCTTCTTTGGTTTAACGATGTATAATTTGGACCCCACCAAGCAACTCAATGTAAAGTTTGTCCCCTTTGTCCCCAGCAGCGATCTCTTGTACTGACGGAACACTAAGCAGCGCCGGAAAAATACAGCACCAAAGATCTGAAGGCCAATAAAATTGATAAATATTTGGGGAGCGTCAGAAAACCGGCAGCACTAAGCGGTGCTCACATCAGCAGCTGGGACAACAGACGCCGATATAGGCCAGCCAGTACCTAATGCAACAAGGAACGCTAAACCGGTAGTGTTCTGTGTAGTATCTCTTATCGCCAATGTTGAACACAGCACAGCACCAGAGAATGCTAAAATGCGGGCACTGAGGAACTGGCGCTAGAACAAAAATAATTAGGGACCGGACGTACATCATAAATTAGGCCTTAATTGTTCAAAATCCTGATAACCTAGCAGGGGTCATGCTAAATATTTGGTAATACCAGTATGACTTGCAAGGAGGATTGTAATCAAATATTTGATTTAGCACCAGGTGAAAGTGCACTCTTTTTTTCAGAGAGAAACTACCGTCCACTTTTTCACCTAAAGAGAACTTAGAACTATAAATTGGGAGGAAGAGCTTCTCCTCTTAGTGTGCAAATCCATTTTTACAGGTTAGGCACATAATTTTTCCAATAAGGTAAGTATATTTGTTTTTAAGTTTGGAAACAACAGAACCCTATGGGCTATGCAGAAACAAATTTTTATCATAGCCCATAGTGTGCTGTTAGTTCCAAACTTTCAAAATATATCCTTACATCACAGAAAAACTTTTTTTGGACCTTTTTTTGTGCTAAAAAGGGCACTGGATGCATGGTTCCAAGCCACATCACAAGCACAAGACAGGTCACACTGGCTTCACCAAATATTTAGCATGACCCCCAGCATAAGCCTGTAACTTTGCGTGGCAAGGAAAGTATTTTACAGTACACCACATTTGTCTTTTCTGATCCTGCTACAATGTATCCTCATATTTCATGCTCCGTAAGGCAAAAGCAATTACTTTTTATGTGGCAGTAGTGTAAAGAGGTGTTTTGTCAAGATGTTTGCAGTGCAATACAATGTTCCATCCTCAGCATTTTGGTAAATTCAATTGGCTACATAACCTTAGATAATAAAATAAGTTAATAAAACTTAACAGTACTGTTACTCTAAACACGTTTTGCTACATGTTCATAAAAGGGATGATCTAGGCAGTAAAAAAAAAAGAAAAAGAAAAAAAAGGCACTTACCTGCCAGTAAAGCTCAATTGGATAAAGTCGTCCTGTTTCAGCGCTGTAGGCTGACACAGCATACCTCTCTCCCAGCCCTGACCTTCCTGCGGTAAATTCAAATCAGTGTGTGACATTTGCGAGGGTCCATGTGATGCGCCCTCTGCTGTCAATCAATGAGAGAGCATGCGCCCATGTGACCAGCAGCAGAGACACTGTTGGCAGGGACTGTGCCTGCCGTTTAGCAGGTAGGTGCCCTTTTTCTCCCTAGACAAGGACTTTAAAGTGTAGGCAACACAAAAGCTCATGCAGTCGCCCCATGGAATGTTTGGGCTACTTGATCTGCATTTCCTCTAACACCTCCAGCAGCATGGATCCTGGGAAGATGTGTTACCTGTACACTTGCGATCGGAGTCCTCCTTCTTAGATCCGGTAATGGTGAGCTTGCAGTTAAAGTTCTCCTCCCAGTATTCCGCAAACCAGACATTTCGGCGATTATTCTCCAAGTTCCGAGACATGAAATATAAGTCAAAGCCTGGGGAGATAAGAAAATAAACCATTTCACATCAGCAAAGCCACATTTTAAATGGTCAGTTTGGATCAATTTCGAGCTAAGAAATGAATGGGAGAATTAAAGGGATTGACCAGTGAAACTTTAAAAATCAATCGCCTGGCAACCTACCTGATGCAGTGTCAGTCCCACGCTGTCTATTTGCTTCAGTCAATCAAAGGAATATAAATGTCTTCTTCATCTTTGCTGCCAGCACCTCCCCCCAGATCCTGTCCACAAATTTGATCCTGAGGCTGGTGTCATGCTGACACATCTCTAGATTGGAGCCCTCCACACTACCACTCAAGCCCAGCTCACTCCAATACAATGCACATAGTGTTCCTGCATCACTTAGCCCCACTACTCCCATCACAGAGAACAGTACAATGCAAGATTAAACTTTATGCTTTTATTTACAGATGCTTTGTTAAAAAAAATTTGCATATTTCCATGTCCAGCCCAATGCAATGGGAATACATTTGAGTATGTCTGGACAATTACTTTAAGGCTAGACAAAAAGTCCAGGAAGTATTTTGCTGGCTCTTCCATGGTTCTTCCCTTTTACATATTCCCTTCAGCTTTTTCACTTTACCATATTGCCTACATTGCTCCCTTTTCTCCATTACCTCTATCTTTCTCACTTTTCCACACTTCCTTCATTGTGTTCCCTTGTTCATGTTCTATTCTTTTCCATGTACCCTTCATATTTCAGCTTACTCTGTTTTAAAACCATTCAATCTTTCTCACGTTTCCATATTCCCTCCATCTTGCTCAATTTTCTCTATCTCTTTTCCACATTCTCTGTATCTTGCTCATTTTCCACATCTCCTTAATTTTGTTAAATTTTTCATATTCACTTCAGTGTTCTCTCTTTACCAAATTCCATCTTTCTCTCTTTTCCACATTTGCCCCCTTGCCTCCATCCCTTCCATCTTTCTCTCTTTTCCACAACTATAATAATAATATTCCCTCCATCTTTCTCCCTTTTCCATACCCTCCTCATGCTTCTTCCTTTGCCAAATTCCCTCCATCTTTCTCCTGTTTCAATTTCCCCTCATCTTTTTCCCTTTGCCCCATTCCCTCCAACTTTTGATCTTTTTGCCCCACTCCTCCATCTTTCATTCTTTTCCATTTTACCTTCTTTTTTTCCACATTTCCCTTCCCTCACTTTTTTTCCTTTATTCCCTTCCTGCTCCATCTTTTTTCCACATTGCCCCAATTATACTCACTTTCACATTTCCTCTTTCCTTGCTTTTCCACATTCCACATATACCCTCCTTTTTATTTCTGTCATCCCCTGATCTTATTCTTTCTCGGTCAAAGTTTCTTTAAGGTGGACTATCTGGAGATCTCACACAGGGTTCCTCCTAACCAAAGGCCAGCTCTGAAACACCGGCTGATGGTAAAATAGTCTGAGGCTAGGTGTCTGGTTGCTGTGGGATTGGATGAGTCTTTCACATCTTAGGCCTCTTCTTTTTACACAGCACATGGCCTCATTGAGGAAGCCTTTTCCTTTTTAAGTCCTCCATCAATGCATGTGACAGAAGAGATGAAAGGCAGCTGGTAAACACTCCTAAAGAAGTCACCATGACATCAGGTGGATGAGTGCTGAAAACATACCATTGTCACGTTGAGTCGCATGCTCTTGTACCCGCACCAGTGATTTTCTGTTTCGCAGCAGTGTGTTTATATAGCAGAACACTTATTACAGGGGGGTTACTTATAACACGCCTTTGTCATCCTCAGGTTTCCCCCTGCGGTGGGGTCATTTTTTACAGTCCATGATGGAAGCGATTCTTGGCTGATAAATATTTCAGGCAGGTGAATTTATCTGCCGCTCGAAGTGCAGCAGGCGGGCTAAGTACTCTGAAGAGCTTTGCAACAACAGCAAGGGCTTTCTTTTGTGGCTACCATCTGCGCTGCTGTGTACAATGAAATATCGTGTGTGTCGCTCTCGCAGCATCCGGCGAATACACCATAATCTATACCTAAATCTACAAGTTCCAAGCAATGAGCAACAAGAACTAGATCAAGAACAAAGCAATTTGGTCCCCAAATGGGCCCAACCTGAACCCAGTACCTGGTGCGCCAACATGGTTGCTAAAAAAATGAAAATGTATGCAAAGAAAATAAGAAAACTCCAAAAACATATAGCCAAAGGAAAACTAAACATGACACCTCACTGCTCTATGATCCTACACTGTGTGTACAATTATTAGGCATGTGAGTATTTTGACCATATCATCATGTTTATACATATTTTCCAACTCCAAGCTGTATAAACTGGAATGCTTATTAGCTTGAAGAATATCAGGTGATAAGTATTTGTGTAATAAGGACATCACAAACCTATAGCAAGGTGTGCATAAATATTAGGCAACTGGTTTCTCTTACCGCCAGATAAAGAAGTATATTGGTAGCCTTATCAAGGATTACCCTGAGGTGCCATCCATGCCGGATTTTTAGAAGAGATGCCTTAAATCTCCCTTGGCCTTGGGGCTAATCTCCTTCCTGTGCTACTCTAGTGCTAGCTTACACTGCAGGGAAACCTTCATATATGTCTCAATGGGAGGCAGATTTGGGACGAGAACCTGTCTACACAAGACTGGCTTGATGTACCTGTATGAATAGCCACATCCAAGAGCTCTCAGAATGATGTAGCAATAGAGTGTGTATAAGCTACTATTTAGAAGGTATCTTACCCCCGTATGCTTAATACCATTTTTTATAAAAAAAAAAGAAACTTACATAACCACACCACTAGTGCTGCAGCCACCAGCAGGCCAGACGATGAAGGAGCAGCGGACCTCCAGGGTATGCTCTACTAGCCAGTTCGAGGCCACCTAGGAGCATGAGCCAATGCACAGTACCTGGCCGGACAGCATGCAGCATGATTGGTGGGCTGGGAAGGAGGGGCATTGCCACGTTGTAGTGCAGTCTCCTAGTATAATAGGAGGATAGGCAGGAAAAGGCAATATTGCTCTGCCTTGTGTAGTAAATGGACCAATACGTGGTCTAGACTGGGAGTGACAGAAGGCCTGGCTAGCAATCCCCTCCCACATATTTACCGGTTTAACCTGAACAGCTGCTTGCCATTTTTGTGTCCCTAAGTTTGGTTTCCCATTGATTTCAATGGGGTTCAAGTTAAGTTCGGGTACCCAAACCAAACTTTTGTTCAAAGTTCGACTGAACTTGCCGACCCCGAAATTCTACAGTTTCACTCAACATTAGTCAACAGGGTTGCAATAAATGTATTGAGAAAAATGGCACTGATTAACTGCCATAAGTTATGAGAAGAGTCAAATGTGAAGCACACAGGAAGCCATTATCCTATATTGCTGTTATAATCCAGCTCTTATAGACATGGCCAAGGTAAGGATGCCAGAAACCCACCAGACACATACGTTGAAACGTCAAGACTGGGCCATTATAGGAAGACATATTTTTTCTTACAGACTGATAACATGAGAATGGCTTTTGACAAACCACTGGCTGTATCAGAACTGGCATTGAGCTCCACTTTGACACAGCAAGGTGGAGGTTGGGTACTGCTATGGGCTTGATTTGAGGGACAGACATTGACTAGTTAAGGAACAGATCTTGTCACCGGAGGGTTGCAGGCTCTATTCCTTGTCATGACATGACTGAAGTGCGCTTGAGCAAGGCACCTAACCCCCCAACTGCTCGCTGGGTGCCATGAATAGGACAGCCGACTGCTTCAGGCATGTGTACACTCGCTACTTGTGTTTGTCTCACTGCATTGATAGTCCAATACCAATCCCTGCTGCCAACCCTTGCCACATCTGACCACATCCAATAACAAGCCCTGTTGCCAGTTTGTACTGCATCTGAATAATATCTTCTGGTGCCAGTTTACAGAGAGCATGTGATGGTCTCTATATATTGGTACAGTTTGCACATCCCAAAGGCAGGCCATGGTGTTGCGTTATGTCCGAATGTAGCTTACGGTGTGCAACTGAACAACAGATGAAATTGGGCCAATTTAGTGTGAATTATTTTAGTAATAAAGATAGTGGGATATATGGTCTTTCAGGGATAGCCAGACTTCCTGGTTAGCCTTATCCCATGCAACCAGCTCTCATTCATCTTTTTCCTAATGCCCGATTCCTACCCATTTCTCCTGTGGAACAAATATAATCATAAATAACAGGAGTTTACTGACTCAGAGAGGGTGCACCGCAATAAACGGTAGCGTGTGCTGCACTGCAATTGAGTAAGACCAACCAAAACTTGATGGGTGATAGGGGACAACCAGTCTCCTCACACCCTGTGTAGCAGGAGCACCAAAAATTTCAACAAATATACACAGATTATCTATAAAAGGTACAAAAGTTTATTCAAGACGGGAGCAAACTGACAACAACATACATGACACAAGACACGTTAAAAACACTGCATCTCCCCCTAATACTTCCAGTACTGACCAAAAAAAAAAAAAATAAGGCAGTAAAATTATATCTGGGAAGCTCCTTCGTTTAGCATGGGCTGGGACTATTTAATTGTGCCGGCACAATCTATTGACTATTATTGAAAAGGGACTGTCTGTCTCTGATAATGTGCAAATTGCTTAAAGTGACAGTGCTTGAAAGCCTCAATGTGCAATAATATATACACTCTTACATATATTAACAATACAAAAAATAAACATATATTATTCTATATAAAAAATGGATCCCTTCAATACATATACACAAAATATATCAATAAATACCTATAATAATCAATTAATATAATTGGTGGAATCACAGAAAATACTAAATGTGATATCAAAGAAACAAGTGCACTCTTACTACATATAAATCATACTAAATACTTGAAAACACCTCATAGGATAATCCTAAAGCCCAACTGGTCAGGGATACCCAAGAATGTGAAACAATCGCACATTATGAAAATCGTATCAGAGAAGGGTTATTACACAAAAAAAAGAGATATAATAAGAATATATAAACCAAAGTCTGGCACCACGGTCCACAGCACGCCTATATGGAGCAGGGGGTCAGCAGCGGGGACACCTACGTACGCGGCCGCCCGTGCCGCTTCGATGGGTGATAAAAGGAAGTATTAGGGGGAGATGCAGTGTTTTTAACGTGTCTTGTGTCATGTATGTTGTTGTCAGTTTGCTCCCGTCTTGAATAAATAACAGGAGCATTTGGCTGCTTCTTATTCACATTTGAGCGAGTGCCTGTCCCCGGGGCCTCAGCAGCATCTCTCCGCTTTGGCAGTCAATATTTAATTGCAGCCTCCTATGCCTGGTAGAATGACAGGGCAGCAGTGCTTCTAAGAGATACATTGTTTCCCTTATTATCTCCAGCGCTCTCCGGGGAGCTGGAAAATTCTATTGTAGCTCCTATTGCATTCAGCTGTGACAAACAGCCGCCCAGGCCCACGTAGCCAGAGAAGCTAAACTGGAATAGAACGATAAGGAGAAAGCCAAGTCCCCGGAGATGGGAGATGCGGAATGTCCTGGGCTTGTCTGACTGTCCCCGGAAGAATCTTGGCTATGGGCCGAGGCTGGCAGGAGGCACTGGGGATTTACTGTTGAGGAAATCGTTTGGCCCAAAGCCCAAGTCACAGTTATTTCTTTCGGTTTTTGTGGAGCGGTAGCAAGTTCAAAGCCATCAAAGGATTTGGCTTACAAAATGTTTGTTTGGTTTTGTGATCCAAAGAGCTGACTATTACCTTATTTACATGGAAGTGGAGGGAGTCTTCCAGCCTTCACATTGATACTGTAATTTTTTGGAGCTGGTAACTCACAGAGCTATAAAGTATGTGTAAAGTATTTGTGCCCTCTGATTTCATTGTCTGAAAGAACCTAGAATTAATCACATTTCAGTGCTCCACTATCATATTTTGTTAATGCCAAAATGCTTGTTTTGGCTGTGCTATCAAGCCCCCCCCCCCACACACACACGCTTTCAACTGCTACAGGGGTCCCTTGGATCCATTACCTGATCACAGATAACAGAAATAATATCAGTCGAACAATATTTTATAATCTAAATATAAATAGTCACCCACTCATCTTTCCTTCATCCTCCACCAGACGGCCTTCTCTCCTGCTGGGTCGGGGGCACCCTACAGGTCTGGCTGGTTGGGAACTTCTAATGATGGCCGTGGCTTTAGCAGCCACCCTGATGACATTTCTTTGTTGACGGAAACAAGTTATGAATCTAAATATCACGTTAGTCCCTCGTCCTATACCAGCTTACAACGCAGGGGAGCCGGCATGGGGGGGTGACATGCTCAGGTGATTTGACATGAATTATGATAATATTTGACAAAGATTTGACAATAATAATTTTACCAGGCCCTAACTGGCCTGAGACATCCCTGCTGAGCCCCCCAACCATGATGCCAGGGCTATAGCATTGGGGGCTGGGGTTCCTTGGCTTGTGGGTACATTGGGGCTGGGTACAGGGGGCTGAGAGGGAGACTAAGGGGGCAGGGATTAAACGTGGGTGTTAAGCAGCAGCCCAACTTCCCCAAAGCAGTGAGGTCTACCAGGGTCTCCTTATGGCCAGTTCGCCCCTGTCTGTAGGTTGTGGAAAATCAATGCATAGATACCTCCCAGGTAGCTACTGTCATTTCCTCCTCATCTGCTCTTTCAAAAAGGATATAGTTATTAAGTTCTAGCACCCTTTCTTTAACCTCCCCAGCATTCTTTACAAATCAGAGTGGGCCAGACCCATTTTCTCTGGGGGAGCTGTACTATTTGCCTGACTGTTCACCTAAGCCTCCATGCAGCAGCAGGGGAGCAGGCTATAGCAATCATGGTTTTGGTCAATAAAAAAGACAGCTGGCAATTATTTTAATTATATTATGAAATTTTTAAAAAAGCATGGCCCTCAGTTATGTCAACTAGCTCAAGGCACCAGGAATAAGGGCTGGTAACAAAACTGGCCCTGCTGGTATACCATTCCTTATGCCCTTCGGTATGGGTTTGAGGCTCTTTTGCACCCCTGGAAGAACCCCTTGCACATACCGATGAGCACCAGTCTCTTCTGCCCCCCCTGGTGTCCCAAATTGGGGTGCGGCTAATCAGGCCCAGTACCACCATGTCACCACTTTAATGCCGGCAGATGACATGGTGGCCCCCTACCCTGTGAACTGGTATAGGGGTTCCCTGAACCCCTTACCAGTTGAACCCAAGAGTAAGGAATACACACCACACAAATAAATTGCCAAAGCAAAAGAGAATAATGGCAGTTGATGGCAGGTGGGGACATATAGGGAGCATATAGAGGTTGTGTGGCATATAGAGACAGGGTAGGGGACATAATAGTTCATGGAGTCTTATCATCCTCTCAGCTGGTGGCTCACTCACTGCCCTGCTGCCAATCCGTGCCACGTCTGACCACATCCAATAACAAGCCCTGGTGCCAGTTTGTACTGCATCTGAATAATGTCTTCTGGTGCCATTTTACAGAGAGCTGTGATGGTCTCTATACATCAATACAGCTTGCACACCCCAAAGGCAGGCCATGGTGTTATGTCCGAATGTAGCTTACAGTGTGCAAATTAGGCCAATTTAGTGTAAATTATTTTGGCAATAACGATAGTGGGATATATGGTCTTTTAGGAATAGTCAGACTTGTCCCATGCAACCAGATCTCATTCATCTTTTTCCTAATGCCCCATTCCTACCCATCTCTCCTGTGGAACAAATATAATCATAAATAACAGGAGTATTTGGCTGCTTCTTATTCACATTTGAGTGAGTGCCTGTCCCCGGGGCCTCAGCAGCATCTCTTCGCTTTGGCAGTCAATATTTAATTGCAGCCTCCTATGCCTGGTAGAATGACAGGGCAGCAGTGCTTTTAAGAGATACATTGTTTCCCTTATTATCTCCATAATAGTTCATGGGGTCTTATCATCCTCTCAGCTGGTGGCAGGTGGAGACATATAGGGGGCAGAAAATGGGTGGGGTGGAGGTATGAAGCAGTATAGGGATGTAACAGTCCATGGAGTCTTATCATCCTCTTCAGGGCCGGCGTCAGCACCCGGCAAGCCTAGTCAGCTGCCGTCAGCCCCCACCCCCCAGGGGGGGACCACTGACAGCTTGCACAATGGGGTTAAAGAACTAGTCACTAACCTTGTAATGAGGCTCTTTCATTGGTGATGCCGTTGCCCTGCCCCTTAACCTCTGCTCAGCCCTGCACTGGCTTGTGTGTTAAACTACGACCTGTAGAGGGGAGTCTCTCTGCAAGCCCATCCCATTCATGTCGGGCCAAACTAAAAAACAGCTCCAATAGGGGGTTGGAGGGCAAGCAGCCCTTCTTACTTTTGCCCATGGAATTTATAGACCCCTGACCCACGACTCTCCACTGCAAAGGGGCCCACTGAGGCCATGCCACCCGAGGGCCCACATAAACCTGGAGCCGCCCTGATCCTCTTACAGTAGTTGGTGGCAGGTGGAGACATATAGGGGGCAGAAAATGAGTGGGGTGGAGCTATGGGGCAGTATAGGGATGTAACAGTCCATGGATCATCCTCTTAGTGGGTGGCAGGTGGAGACATATTGGGCAGCTATATCCAGAGTGGCAACCTCTTTCCCCAGCAGGATGTAGCGTTTCCTCATCTCATCTATGGAGGTGAAATCTAGTATGAGAGTGAAAGTCTCTGGAAGTGTTTCTAAGGGATGAATATTTGTTGCAGTGTATAACGAAGTGAGCCTTATGCTTCAGAGCCCCCTGCCCACAGTGCCTGCACTCCTGCAGTTTGTATGTCTGCCTGTGCCAGCAGTCCGGAGTCCATCTCCGAGCTGTGGGTGGGTGCTCAGTCTACAGAGGCTCAGGGTTTGCCTGTATTTGGGGTGGTGCAGTCTCTCCAGGTATGGTGCCATGGTGTAGCCTCTCTGCAATGACTGGCAGACAGTGAGCTTCTGGGAGTTATTCATTTTACTCCTCCATTCGTCTATGTATTGCTCTTGATAGCTTTCTATTGCCTGCTTCATTTTGGCTTTTGTCAGGGTTGGGGTCTTGGCTGGACAGATAGCTCATATTCAGTTGGAGGGCACAGGGTTTGCTCCGGACCCCATGGCTCACGAAGGCTTTGTGGTGCTGCTGCTCTGTATATGTGCCCAGAATGATAGCGCCCTCTTCTGCCTCAGGAACCATAATGGAAATCTGCCCAGCTATGCCAGTTACACCATCTCACTCCATTATCCAGTAGGTTTAGGGAGAATTCTTAGGAGGGAGATTAGCTTAGACCCATACGAAACCTTCTAGGTCTCTTTCTCTCAGCAGGACAAATGCAGATTTCTACAATAATACAAATGCACAATCTTTTTTTTTTTTCTTTCTACATCTGCATAAATGCTTTGAAACTCTTCATTGAAGATCATCAGGGTTTTTTCCTGCTAATCTTCGCCACTTGTGGTCACTTATCACTCCCCTCTTCTCATTACACAGACATCACAAAATAGGTGACCTGACCCTTACTGGTGCCATTTTAAGCACTAGAGACAAATTTGTGTCATTAATATTCTTATTAACCTCACTCACCTGCCGCCACCACTGTAGAGGCTTCCTAAGCACCAGCCCTTGCTCTGGTTATTTTAACGCCTCTCCAGGAAGCTGAAACCATCTTTCCTCTCTCTCTTTCCCCCCACCCACTATGTCTTAATTTAGTTACTTTTTAGCAATTTAAATGACAGTCTTGTTGTTTCTCTTTTTTTTTATTTACCCCTTTAAACAAATCATCTGTTGGCGCATCCCCGGCAGATGCTCGCCATTAAATGATGAAACAGTGACATTCAATGTATCTGTACCAATTTGGTTTCTATTCATTAGCATGTACGACAACAAAAAGACACCAGCGTCTAATTAGAGCGCAGAGGAAGCGCTCGCCGTCGACAGGTAACAGCTTGCCTTTGTTAACCTACCTGTCCTTGTGACTGCAGGACTGCTGCACCTTTTTACGAAACTGACACAAAAAGGAGAATGCCATATGCTGGAGTATCTCGCCAAATGCATAAGTCAATTGATTTTACTATTCTAGCAGGATGCTCTACTGTGTTTCCCAAAAATAAGCCCTACTCCCAAAAATAAGCCCTACTGTGATTTTTTTTTAGCATTTTCACAAGCTTTTTAAACTATAAATCTGTGCTGGCTTCTGCGGAGGTATAGGGGTGGCTGGGCTGCCACTGGCCGCACCCCCCCCCCCCATCAGCTACACTTGCTGCGGAGGGATGGGGGCAGCTGGACTACCGCTGTCTCCAACCAATAAGGACACTTGTTGTGGAGGGATTGGGGGCAGCTATGTATCCCTCTTTCTATCTAGCCCTATTTATCTGTCTATCTATCTATCCACCTCTATACCCTGCTATCTATTTCTCCATCTATCTATCTAATCTGATATCTATCTATCTAATCTGATATCTATCTATCTAATCTGATATCTATCTATCTATCTATCTGATATCTATCTATCTATCTATCTGATATCTATCTATCTGATATCTATCTATCTATCTATCTATCTGATATCTATCTATCTATCTATCTATCTATCTATCTATCTGATATCTGTCTATCTATCTATCTGATATCTATATATCTGATATCTATCTATCTGCTATCTATCTATCTGCTATCTATCTATCTGCTATCTATCTATCTTCTATCTATCTATCTATCTATCTATCTATCTATCTATCTATCTATCTGCTATCTATCTATCTATCTATCTATCTATCTGCTATCTATCTATCTATCTATCTGCTATCTATCTATCTATCTATCTATCTATCTATCTATCTATCTAATATCTATCTAATATCTATCTATCTAATCTGATATATATATCTATCTAATCTGATATCTATCTATCTATCTATCTATCTATCTATCTATCTATCTATCTATCAAATCTGATATCTATCTATTTGTTGTTTATGGAAAAAAATAAGACATCCTCTGAAAAAAACCCTACCGCCATTTTCTCTACTATTTTGTCTTGCCCCTTCTTTTTTTGCCCATTTTTATCTTACTACAATTTTGTCTCATGCCTTCCCTTTTGCCTTTCCCCCTTTTGTATTCACTAGTACTCTTTCTTGGCCATTCCCTCTTTACTTCACACATTCTTCTTTTCTTTCACACATTCTTCTTTTCTTTTACAGTAATTCCTCCTTGTTTCCTTTTTCTTTCCTTTCTTAAACCGAACCTTCACTCTGGATCTTATCTATCTTATATGTTTCCCCCAACTCTGCACATACAGATTGCCCCCATTAAAAATCATATTACCTGCATCTACTGCATTTTTTGAGTCTTTAAACATCTAAGATAGCGACACATGGAGTCTCAGGCTGCCTGCAGACAGGAAGTGTCTTCTGACCGTGCCTCTCTGCATTCTGGGATTGTTGCCCTTTTCCTGACCCTGGCTCTGCTCTGTCTATGCAAAGCACAGCTATACCCTTGCCTCCCTGTACTTTTGCCCCACTCTCCTCTCCTCAGTATGTGATGCTTCTGAGGCAACACAGTTGACGCCCAGTGGGGGAAAGAATAATAAGTAAGTGACTAAAAACGTAAAGTATATTAATTTTAGATACTGGGGAATAGTTTTTTAAAGGTTTGGGCTTTTCATTAAATGATGCTTAAGGTCCGGTTAATTTCTTTCTTCCCCTTTCTGTTGCCCGTTCCCCCCTCCCTTCCTTTTTTATTTTCTTTCTTGCTTTTTCTTTCCCGTATTTTTTCATTCCATCCTTTCTATCATTTTTCTATTTATTTTTTTACCATCCTTCCTTCTACCTATCCAGTGTTATGCTGGAGGAGAAAACCTTTTTTCCCATAACAGTTAATAAATGATCCTTTTTCCCTTAATATTACCCGGCTGCCCTTCCTGAATTTGTGTTGAAATCTGATCCCTCAGAAACATTTATGCATCAGAGATGTAAGAGGGGAAAATCTGCCTGATGAAGCTTTTTTTTCTCCATCTAAACTCAGAATATATTAGCAATGTCCTTGAGCCAGGTAATGAAAAGCTTTCTTTCTTGCAATGCTCCGCTGACGTGACCCGCACTTCTCCTTTTGGACTTGGATATTTCTGACGCTCGCTCCCCAGCATAAGGCACCCATAAATTAGACAGCTGAAATTAATTATAAAAACAAGGGGAGGAAGGTTAATGTCCTGCTCTTAATCGCACTTATTTAAATGAGAGAAAAAACATTTGGCAGTCCAGAAGTCTCAGGCCACCATCTTTAGTGAACCTGGATTGTGGTAGCGGCACCTTCCAATTGTGGCTTTTTAACAATGCCCGGAGAACTCCGATAGATCGCCTCTCCTTCAGAGATACAAGCTGCCTAATGAATTGAACTTTGAATTTTTTCTTTTTTTTGCTACAAAGCTGAGCAGGTCTCCATAGAAACAAAAGCAGAAAGGAACATTGAAGTTTTCATTTGACAGCGTTGTTTGATTTGCTCTCCATAATCACAGCTCAGTGTTCCTTTATTATTCAGGAACGCGCTGTCCCCATGGATCCTCTACTACAGACGTCATGGACATCTCCTTTTCCAGTACTTCATTTGGGACAAGGTTCCTAAAGACTGGGCAGCCATGGTGGGCAGTAGGTTTATTAGCACACCTCATTATGAAAGCCAAAAGACTTGTCCCATGGCAGGCCTTTGAGATGTGCAACCAGTGTGATAAGGAGAGCAGCAGAAGACATCCCAAGAGGAAGATAATTCTCTGCTGGCTCAGCACCTTTCTTTTTTGTGCGCAATTGCTCCATCTCTCTTTCTATAATATAAGATTTGTATAATATGTGTTTATATGCCTGTGCATAGCAATGTGTCCTTCACATTTAACCCATCCATGTAGTGCGAACAAACACAAACCTACCAGTGAACCACACCAGTTGGCAGTGAGTGCACACATGCACACTTTTCCTTCTCTTTGCTTATGTTACTTTGCTTGTATTTTTCCTTCTTTTCTTTACCTTCCTTTTTCTTTACCCCCTATTTCTTGAAATCACCCAATTCTTCCTGTCTATTGTACATTTGTTCCTTCATTTCCTTTTTTTCATCTTGTCCATTCCATCCTTTCCCTCCCCAATTTAGTTCTCCCTGTCATTCCCTCCTCTTTCCCCCTTCGTTCATATTCCCTCTTTCCTTATTTCCTTCTTCATTCTTACAGCCTTCCATCATCTTACCTTCCCTCTCTCATTCCTTTCTTTCCTCTCTTATTCATCCTTCTCTTTTTTTCTATCACGCCAACAACTTTCCCTTCCCTCCCCCCCCTTCCTTTATTCCTTCCCTAGTTTGTTCCATCTTCCCTCTTTTCTTTATTATATTCATTCCTTTTCTTTGCTTTTGATACTTTGATTTTAGTGTCCTTTATTTCCATGCCATCCTTTTCCTTACCCTATTTTTCTACTGTACCCCTCTTCTAGCCTTGCTTATCCCCATTCTGGTCTTCCATACTATTCTCTGTTACGCATCTTTCCTATCCACGTCTCTTCTTTTGCTTTATTTTTTTCAGTGTTCCCTACCATTCTGTCTTGCCTCTTTTTTCTTTCCCATGTCTACTTATGTACAGCATGGAATTGATAGTACAGGTTTACAATCGCAAGAGATTCCTGGTTTGAGGAGGAATGCTACTGCCTCTCTGATCTTCATATTCCTTTGTTCAGATCCGACTCGCCTTTGGTTTTGATTGCTTCTCTATTCTCATGTATGATCCACCTTTGTATGAGTAGCAGCAGTGAGCTGACTGCATTGTAATAGCAAGTGCATGACCAGCATTTTGCAGTGTAACAGCAGCACTCTGTACTGCCTGTTATATTGTACACTGCAAGGAGAGAGGCCACATCGTGGTTTTTCAAACTCCCAGCCCAAGTTTTAATAAAATGAGCACTGCTGCCTCTGTTGCTCCTATTGCCTCTGGACTGGGGATGATGCATTTCACTGTGTTTTTAGATGACTTATTGGGCTAAGCTAGGAGTGTCCATTGTCTAATGTCACTGCTTTCCTTATAAACTTCCAGATAAGCTAAACAAAACATAGTGCTGGACACTAACAAGTGAGCAAACTGATTTCAAATATGCATGTTTCCTAACTCATCCAGGATTCCAGAAAATTTTAGAGATTCTGTTTAGATCATTTTTCTTGGGGGGGGGGGGGGAGGGGGGAGGTGATCCGGGGGTATTGTCCCCTGGAGTGAGTGTTTATTATTTTTGGGTAGTTGGTGCTCCTGACTATTGGTCAGGTATATTCTAATATAGGTAGGGGGGGGGTTGGTTCTGCCCCTTAGGAGGGGGAACCAAAAAAGTGCACCTTTATCTTCTACCCTTTGGAAAGAAAAATACTGAGTAGGTATATACATATACAAAAAACATTTAATTATCACTTACACAATTTGTTTGTCAATGAGTGAAACAATAAGTTTTCTTAAATATTTGTAAATCAAGCATAGTCCGTTCACATAGCTATTTACATTTCTTTGCACTCAAATCAAACGCTGGAAGGCGTGTAGCGCCTACCACGTTTCAAGAGTCCTTTTGTTTCTTGTTTGTAGCAAGATATTCTCTGTTGGATTTAAATTAAATGTTTTTTGTATATGTATATACCTACTCTGTATTTTTCTTTCCAGAGGGTAGAAGATAAAGGTGCACTTTTTTGGTTCCCGCTCCTAAGGGGCAGAACCAACCCCCCCCCCCCCCCCCACCTTCTGTTTAGATCAATCTGATCTTTAATCCCTTTAATTGTTACAAGGTTGAGAAAATGTACTTAAATATTAAAGGGTGTAGTTGCTAAAGCACTGGGCTGGGCGACCAGTGTTTGAATCTTAATATGTATGTAGTGTGTTTAAAAAAAACAATCTAATATTTTGATTTGGTTTTCCTGCAACACTCACCTTCATTTTAAGTGTATGGCTTAAGCTCTGAAATTGTATGTTGTAGACCGGTGTTTGAATGTGTTGCTTAATTAATCATAAATATAATATTTTGTGATTTTAAGTTGCTTTATCAGTTAAATGAGCTAACTGAGCATGCTCAGCCAGCACCTTCGCACTGTGCGTGGCCTGGCCCGGCCCAACTGAATGGCAGTGCGGGGCCACACACAGCCAAAGGGAGCGAGATATGCCTCGTGCCACTGGTATGTGTGGCTAGGATCTCCATTCAGCTTCTCTAGCCACACATTAATATGCATGGTGGGAGAAGCTGATTGGAGAAGCAGCTATTCCACTCTGTGGGCTCGAGGAGAGATGAGCGTGCCTGGTGTTCTGGGGGGTTTCACACAGCGGGGCACCCGGGGGGGGGGGGGGGAAGGACCAGAACCCAGGATAGTGAACTTTAATGAGCTTATAATGGTTTTCAAGGACAACTGGAATGCTTTCCAATCAAATTAATGTATTTGGGAACAAAATGTCTTAATGTCTGAATATATTAACTAAACTGTCACTGAAATAAGCATCATAACATACAAAAGGTAAGGACAACCACTTGTACAGTACTAAACAGTGGGAAGAAATCTTACCTTCAATGGTGGCTCGCTTGGGCAGGATGGTGATGGCGCCTTCAGCCACCTCTTCCAGGTGGCTTATCGGACTGAGCTTGGTTCCCCAGCTGTCCGATCCAACCCAGATGAAGTGTCCCACTTTATCGGCTCTCTTCACTGCAGCCAAAACCTGTCTGGGGAAGATGAACAAGCCATGTAACAGTCTCAACCGTCTGATATGGCATTGCTAAACATCTCTTTTTCCATAAATTTACACTGAAATAATTCTAATTTAGTACAGCTCCTCCTAGTTATGAAGAGAGATAGGCAAAATGATTTGGAACATTTTGAGGGTAAAATCCACTTCGACAGGAGTTACTAAAAGCAAACTTAATCTGCATTGTCCTGGGGAGAGATACAGTACATATGAGCACTGTTTTTTGTCAGGATGTTGGTCCAGTTGGTCAAGACATGGGAGACACCAGGCACCCTTCTAGCTGCTGAGTCGACCAACTAGGGAGCAGCCAGATACTGGGCACAGATATTAACTTATCACTCCAGTTAGACTTGAGTGAACATGTTGGTCATTCTTTGAGACATAGCACCTCATACCTCACCACACATCTTGTACAGGAATGCCCGCCTACCCTTATCAGTAATCTGATCTGTGTTATCTAGCCTTGCAGCTAGAATTCAGGAGTTATACTAGAAAGTATCTGCCCCCCAGCAGGTTCCTTGAGTCCAGCCACCACGACAGAGACCACCTGGCCAGAGGGGACAGAACAAACAGCTGATCCAAGGACATGGGGTCCCGATCCCATACTGACAAGAGGTGAAGCTGAAGAGGTCTCATGTGAAACTGAGCATACGGAACCGCCTTGAAGCAGGACACCATCAGGCCCACCAGCTGCATTCCCTGCCTGATGGACGGATGAGGACAAGACAGAAGGAGCTGTGCTTGCTCTTGAAGACTCTCCACCTTCTGCTGAGGAAGAAAGATCTTGACCTGAGATGAATCCAGAATCATGCCCAGAAAGGATTCACCCTGGAAGGAGACAGGGAAGATTTGGGGTGGTTGATCACCCAGCCGAATGATTCCAGTGTGGACACCACCCGCTGGGTATCCAGCTCTGCCTGTTGGAAGGACTGAGAAGCGATAAGCATGTTGTCCAAGTAGGGAAGAATGCGAAGGCCCTGAGATCTCAGCAGAGCCATCACCCCTACCAGCACCTTGGTGAATACCCTGGGAGCCGAGGTGAGACCGAAGGGCAAGGCCACAAATTGGTAGTGCTGATCCTCCAGAGCCAACCTGAGGAATCTCTGATGACCTGGAAAGATTGGTGTGTGAAGGTAAGCATCCTTGATGTCTACAGAGGTCATGAAGTCCCCTGGGCGTAGAGAATTCACAGTGGAGCGCAGAGTCTCCATGCAAAAGTGTCTGAATCTGACACTTGTTGAGGTGCTTTAAATCCAGGATGGCTCGCATGGACCCGTCTTTTTTGGGAACAGTGAAACGATTGGAATAGTAGCCTTTGCCCCTTTCCCTTAAGGGCAGCTGGCAGATGACTCCCAATTCCAGAAGGCCTTGGACAGCAAAGGACAGACCCTGAGCTGACAGGGGGTTTTGAGATAACCGGGATCTGATGAATCTTGGGGGCGGCCAACCTCCTGAATCCACCGGTCTGAGACATGACGCCTCCAGACGTGAGCAAAGAGCTGAAGCCGCCCCCCCACCCGGATGGGTGAGGGCGCCCCTTCATGCCTGAGGGGGCATGGGGGAGGACTTAGGCTTGGGATCCCAGGAGGGGCAAGGGCGGCCACGTCCTCTGCCCCTGCCCCAGAAATTTTAGCAGGCTCCAGCAAAGGAAGCTCCCCGTCCAATTCTGGAACCACGGAAGGAAGGAAGAAAGGCACCTGAACCCCGAAAGGACCGGGGCTGTCTTCTACGCTGAGGTAACTTGCCTCCCTTAGCAAACAAGTGCAGACGTTCACCAAAGAGGCGCAGCCCCTTGAAGGGAAAACCAGCGAGAGCCTTCTTAGCAGCGTTGTCAGCTGCCCACTGGCAAAGCCAGACCGAGCGGCATATCGCCACCAACAAGGCAGATGCCCTGCCACACATTCTAATGGTATCATCCAAGGCAGAGAGAACATATGCAACAAATTCCTCACAATGCAGAAGAGCTCTATACTCTTCACTACCTGCATCATCAGGGGCCCCATCTAAGAGACTCTTGAGCAGGCTTTTAATAGCAGAGGCACAGACCGGATGCAGCGCGGTCCCCACACAGGCAAAGGCATGGCAAGCCAGCTGATCTATGCGCCTGTCCTCCCCATCCCTCAGGGTAGTGGAGTCAGGGGAATGCATTACGGATGTGTTGGACAACCCCAGAACTGGTGCATCCACCTCGGGATGACATGACCAACGTTTAACCATCTCAGCGGGAAAAGGATACCTCTTATCCCAACTCTTTGGTACCCTGGGAAGCCGGCTAGGCCGTTCCCACTCTTTGAGCACCAGATTATTAAAGTGAGTTTGTTCAGAAAACTCCAAGCGTGATTTAACAGTATGAAACAGCTCCCCCTGCTGCCACGGAGCCACGGCAAGAGGAGAGATACAGAGTACTTCAAAAATGTGAGCTAAAAGCCTGTCAGTATCGTCTGAAGCCCATGGGTCAGACCCAGAATCGGCACCATAAACCTTAGGCTGTTCCTCAGATGATTCTGAATCAGAAAATAATTCCCCCTCTTCCAGGGGGGTATAACCGGTAATGTCAAAAAATTCCTCAGCCTCCACAGGAAAGAGTAACACCAGGTGATAAATGCCGCTTCTTAGCGGAAGCCTTACGTGGGCTAGACCCAGCAATATGTCTCTCAATGCTGGCCACCCGTGCAGCCAAATCAGGTTGAGACTCCCCACTGGTATGCACCTCACTAGGAGTCAGATGTAAGCGTGGGGGGGTAGGCGAAGCTAGAGAGGGCACAGGCCCAGCCACCAGTAACCCAGACTGCAGCGCAAGCGTCTGCTGGGCGCAGGGTACACACACCCTGACATTGTCACTTATAGGGGGATACCCCACACGCCATACACAGCCGGGCTTTTCCCGAAGGAACCCCAAGCACATTATCCTGAGAAGCCTCCATCTGGTGATTATTGTGGCACAACAGGCCAGTTGGGATTGACGCTAATAAAGCTACCCGGGATGCCCCAATAGCCTGCTAGGGAAGTGGGAGACAATGGATCACAATAGTCCTCCAGTAAGGAGTTAACGCTAAATAGAGGGGATAGGACCGGGAGAAACCACAAAAAAGTTTGACCCGCCTGTAAGACATAAAGCAAAGATCCCGTAAGCATAATGCAATGAAATACAAAGAAAAGCCAGCCCGCAGGGGCACTTACAGACCGCGATAGGGAGACGCCAGACACACAGCACAGGAGCTCTCAAATGGCGCCCGCATATACCTCAAGGGGTGGGCCGCGGAGAAGTTATGCAGAAAACGTCATCCGCAAGGCCCACCCCCCCCCCCCGAAGAGCGTGAAAACGCGTCCACGTGACAAGGCCAGCCAATGACGGCGCAGCAGCACCTGAGGCGATGTCGCCGCCGTCCGCAGAGCGAAGTACAAGCGCGTGGCAGCAGCGATAATAAAAAATACAGTGCAACCATACATAGTTAATACATACAATACCACCCCCCCCCCCCCCGAGATCCACCCGGGAAGAGCGAAGGGGAAGCAGCGGCCGGCCTAAGAGGAGCCTGAGGGGACAGGGGGCGAAGGGCAAACGGCCGCGGGAGGGACATCCCATAAGGCTCACCACGGGCCTGTACCGCCTACCCTTTGGTAGGGGACTGCGGTTGGAGCAGCGCTCCGTAGCACCTGACAGCGTTTGCTGCCTACCATCACCCGACCAGCGCAGCCTAAGCTGGGAGGCAGTGAAAAGGAACGGGTGCGAATAGTCCAACAGGGCCGCAGGCTAATAAGCTCACCTGCGAGTAGAAAGAGCCATCTTCTAGTTGTCGCAGCCCAGACTGCAGAGAAGAACTGGGGAATTTGTGGGAGGTCCCTGGTATATATGGGGCCAGGAGGAGCCACTTTTCTGTCTCTGCAGTCCAGCGCCATCTTGTGGATGTGTTACCCAGGAGTAAGGAATATTCTGGAACAGGACATGCTGTATACTTGGGATAATTGAGTGAGTGCAATTGTTAGACCCTGTAGTCTCTGTTGTTGGGGTTGTGAGAGGTAACCCCTGAATTGTTTGTATCTTGGTTTGGGTAGTGTTCCACAGGGCAGTGCATCACATTTAGGACTATTGTTGTTGGTGCCACCCACTTTCCCCCTCCCCATTTTCCTGACCCAAGAATTGAGCATATTTCTTTTCAAAAACGCGACAGCCAACTCATCAAAAGCACTGCATTGGTTTTGAAACAATGCACCTCTGGCATAATTACAAAATGCCTGCTCTTAACGTAATGGAGAGGTGTGAGCAAAATCTTAGTTTGGCTGGATCTGAAATGAACTTGGGCAAAATGTTGGTAAGATTTTTACAGCTCTATAGAAGAGAGAGGGATTCCTATATAATTACACATTGGTATAGAATGTTAGATGTCCGAAATATTTGACATGTTTGGGACTCCCTGTGACATCAAAGGATCCCACCTGCTATGCTAAGTTTGGATAAGATTCAAGTTTAATTTAGCCGATTCAGTTTGGTAGGATTCTAACAGAATTTTGGGAAAATTTGGGTAAAATTTGTCCATCCCTATGTGACATTAAATGGGCGGTTTAAGCAATGGCAATAATAAGCAGCTCACCTGGTGCCAGCTTTGCTTAGAATGCATAGAAGGCATTTAAATATTACCAGACAGGTTGAGATGTATTGAAATCATTTTACACTATCCCTTAGGATGATAAGGTGGAAGAAAGTTCCGACGTGTGCCTGAACAGTGACCTTACAGGGTCCCATCTGCTTTGCTTAAGCAAAGTCTGATGATGAAGTTGGAGCTCTTTTGGCTGCATTCTTGGACAGCTTACAAGTCACCAAGTATTGTAGCCTTCTACCAAAACCAAAGGAAAGTCACAGTTGCTTCTCTCATCCTAAGCGATAAACCGCTTCTGGAAGTTTAAGAATGCATCAATGTACAGCGATCTACAGGTCCTTCTCAAAAAATTAGCATATAGTGCTAAAGTTCATTATTTTCCATAATGAAATGATAAAAATTAAACTTTCATATATTTGATATTCATTGCACACCAACTGAAATTTTTCAGGTCTTTTTTTGTTTTAATACTGATGATTTTGCCATACAGCTCATGAAAACCCAAAAATCCTATCTCAAAAAATTAGCATATCATGAAAAGGTTCTCTAAACGAGCTATTAACCTAATCATCTGAATCAACTAACTAACTTTAAACACCTGCAAAAGATTCCTGAGGCTTTTAAAAAAGCCCAGCCTGATTCATTACTCAAAACCGCCATCATGGGTAAGATTGCCGACCTGACTGCTGTCCAGAAGGCCATCATTGACACCCTCAAGCAAGAGGGTAAGACCCAGAAAGAAATTTCTGAACAAATAGGCTGTTCCCAGAGTGCTGTATCAAGGCACCTCAATGGGAAGTCTGTGGGAAGGAAAAAATGTGGCAGAAAACGCTGCAGAAGAGGTGACCGGACCCTGAGGAAGATTGTGGAGAAGGACCGATTCCAGACCTTGGGGGACCTGCGGAAGCAGTGGACTGAGTCTGGAGTAGAAACATCCAGAGCCACCGTGCACAGGCGTGTGCAGGAAATGGGCTACAGGTGCCGCATTCCCCAGGTCAAGCCACTTTTGAACCAGAAACAGCGGCAGAAGCGCCTGACCTGGGCTACAGAGAAGCAGCACTGGACTGTTGCTCAGTTGTCCCAAGTACTTTTTTCTGATGAAAGCAAATTTTGCATGTCATTCGGAAATGCCAAAATGCCTGAAGTCCAGTGTCAAGTACCCACAGTCAGTGATGGTCTGGGGTGCCATGTCAGCTGCTGGTGTCGGTCGACTGTGTTTTATAAAGGGCAGGGTCAATGCAGCTAGCTATCAGGAGATTTTGGAGCACTTCATGCTTCCATCGGCTGAAAAGCTTTATGGAGATGAAGTTTGCATTTTTCAGCACAACCTGGCACCTGCTCATAGTGCCAAAACCACTGGTAAATGGTTTACTGACCATGGTATTACTGTGCTCAATTGGCCTGCCAACTCTCCTGACCTGAACCCCATAGAGAATCTGTGCAATATTGTGAAGAGAAAGTTGAGAGACGCAAGACCCAACACTCTGGATGAGCTTAAAGCCGCTATCGAAGCATCATGGGCCTCCATAACACCTCAGCAGTGCCACAGGCTGATTGCCTCCATGCCACGCCGCATTGAAGCAGTCATTTCTGCAAAAGGATTCCCGACCAAGTATTGAGTGCATAACTGAACATAATTATTTGAAGGTTGACTTTTTTTTTATTAAAAACACTTTTATTTTATTGGTCGGATGAAATATGCTAATTTTTTGAGATAGGATTTTGGAGTTTTCATGAGCTGTATGGCAAAATCATCAGTATTAAAACAAAAAAAGACCTGCAAAATTTCAGTTGTTGTGCAATGAATCTCAAATATATGAAAGTTTAATTTTTATCATTTCATTATGGAAAATAATGAACTTTAGCACTATATGCTAATTTTTTGAGAAGGACCTGTATATGCCAGGCTTAAAACATGAACATCTATAATTGAAAAGCCGCCAGGGGAATTGGATTCTCCGCAAGGGACAGCTGGGAAATTTTAGAAGTCGATCCTGTAGATATGCAAGTGTTAGACCATTAGAAGCCTCTCACCTAGTCCCACTTGAGACCTTCAAGCATAAATGGATCTTATTACGCAACATGATATGTCAGCTATGCAGTTTCTTGGCAATTTGTTTGCCAGGCGAGTCAATACACTGCAGCGAGCTTCAGCAGATTAGCGGGATTGAAGGCCAGGCGTGATGGACAGGTAACAAAACAGTTGCTAATTACACTTGTCTTCATATCAATAATGAGCCGCCATCCAGTGAACAACATTGATTCAAAAGAAAACAGCTCGCAAATGGAGCTCTGTTGCTTCTACAGTGATTATACATTAAGAGGTCATTTATTGTGTGAGTGTAAACATGGACTCTATAGTCCCTCACATATGTACTAAGGAAACAACGCTGACCCCTTGAGGCTACAGCATATAGTAGGGGTCTTTGGTCCTCCATCCATCTGCTTCCTATTTAAATAAAGCCAGTTCAGTGTTAAATCGAGGAATTGGTAACATTTTTTTTTTTTAAATATTCTGCTCCTGTACCCAAAACGGAATACTGAATCAAGTCTAACAATCAAGATGCCCCTCTACTCTGCGATCAGCTGTGATTAACTCCCCCCCCTTTTATATGGCTGTTGGATTACGTTAAAAATGAATAGGAGCCCTCCTTTTATTACCTGTAATTCAGTCATTTCTGACCTAAATCATCTTTAACACCTGGTGTTTGCATCGGGTGCAAACAAAATCCCAATACTAACCTTCTTTTTGACATTAATCAAAAACTCTAGTTGTTCACAAGTGCTGTTGCCACTATTTGTCCTTTACCTGATATCATTGTCATCAACAGCAAACACCACCACAGCCCGGGCCTGCGGAGTCTCCAGGAGTTGCCGCACCAGCTTGTCATAGTCAGCAGCTTTGCGATCGTTGGGGATTTTAAGAGACTGAGCGATGCAAAGACCCCCTGTAAAAAAAAAAAAGAGAAAGAGAAGGTCAGTCTGAGCACCTGACATGTTGGCTGAATACATATTATCGGCCTGTGTAGACCAGATTCCTAAGCATTGGTACTTGTATTACTGGTATTCAATCTTTAACCCTTTAAGTGCCAGCCTATCTAGATATTGTCACCCTCTGTTGCCATGTTTTCGCGCTATACATGCTTAACTGTGATTTTTGCAGGAATGTCCATAGATTTTCCAGCAAAATCATATATTGTTTTTTTTTCAGCAGAGTTATGGGCTTTAATATGAAAGGTCGTGTTTGTATTTTTTCTCAGTATGTCACAATATTTTTAGAAGAAATATATGGAAAAAAATGCTATTTTTTACAATTTGTAGCTGTTTTTTTTAAATAATGGTACCACATATGTATTGGTAGGCACTTTTCTTTCCTGCCCATGAGAAACACCAAACTGCACCTTTTCCCAAGTAAGTGTAGGGAAAATGTTAGTGTGTCTTATCGGGCGAATGCAAGAAAAAGACAAAAAAATAAACTTACATTCCAGGCTCTCCTATTGCTGGCCTGCAGTTCCTGAGTTTGAGCTTTAACATGAAATGTAATTTTTTGCCTGGGTGAAATATGTGAAAAAATAACTATGTTTTTACATTTTGTTGTGTTTAATAAAAAATGTACGTTTTTCAAGAAAATAATATTGCATGTAAAAGCCCCATTCCTCCCGATTACAATGGCACCATATATGTATCCGTAGACACCCGCTTCTGCCCAGGAGATGGGGGGGTGCATTTTTTTAAGCAATGCCCTCGGCTTTGGGGATGCACCCGCTGCCTGGCAGGTGACCACTTACAAGTTAACAAAAGGTTAAACGTAAAAAAACACACTGACACATAGAGCAGTTATCTCTGAAAGGGTATTTAAAGTGGACCAACACCCAGGATTTTGACTATCCTGGGTTTTGGTCCACTTCGGTGGGGCACCCCGATCGGGGGTGCCCCGCTGTGTGAAACCCCCCAGAAACCCCCAAAAACTCACCTCTCCCCGCTCCCACGTGAACACCGCAGCCAATCCCCGCCAACGTCTTGGCGGGGGACAGGAACGTACAAGCCTCTTCCGCCGCCGCCGCCTCCCGCGCGTCACTCTCGGCACCCGCGCCGGCCATTCACAGAGGGCCGGCGCGGGCGCGCGCACGTCTGGAGGGGCGCGCGGGAGGCGGCGGATCAGGTAAGGTCTTTTTGGGGTTTCTGGGGGTTTCACCCCGCGGGACATCCCGATCTCGGATGTCCCGCGGGGTGGGAGGTGATCGGCCCGGGAATCTTATAGATTTCCGGGCCGATCACCCCTGGGTGTTGGTCCACTTTAATTGGGGTCTCCTTGTCCCCTATTACAGAACGGCAGGTATTGGACCCTGTGTGACCACACAGCTCGCACTTGTCAAAGACCGCCCATGACTTTAGGGAGCTAAATGAGCCTTGTTGAAAGTAACTGCTAAGGGGTTTGAGGAACTTCATTACTAGTTAACAATACTTGGGCTGGCACAACAAACCAGTGTGTAGTTTATAGCATTGCATATGTTTAGATGAGGTTGTCAGGGCTTTCCTTGCCTAAAGCTGAATGAGATGCAGCTCTGCTCTTGTACACATTGTTAGGGATGTGAGAGCAGCAGAGATACTGCCAGAGCTCATACTAAAAACGTAAACCAGCCATAAACCTTATATTACATCAGTTTACTGGCACATTCTCCTGACCGGCAATCTTAAATATGATGACGCCTGCAAAGTTTTATACCTCTATTTCTGAAACTGGCAAGTTTAGCCTTCAGTATGAGGCTGGGATGGATGATGGCGTCTCCCAATGCCCTGTAAAGCAGAAATTCCAGAAGAGTCACTCTGAGAATAAAATGTTATGACTCTCAGAGGGACCAGCAAAATTGAATATGAGTTAATTAAAGCTTATGCTTTAGCCTTTATTTTGGGCACCATATCTCAACCCACTAACTGTCATTACTTGTTTGATAAAGTCTTTTCAGAAGCCTTGCCAGCACACCCATTTTTTGCCCTGTATAAGTAGCATTCAGCTGTACTGGATCTTTAAAAATGTTTTAAACATTTGGGAAGAAACTACAACTAAGTTCAATGTTTTAAAGGAAAGAAGTTTCTGATTCTGGAGACCTTCTGGTGGAGTGAAGGTTTTGCTGGTTGCTTTAGTGGTGCTCCATTTTAGAACATGGTCAACCAACATGGGTTGTGCACTAGCAAGTCATTCTTTCCCCAACACCCACAATCATCGCAGTAATGCCATAGGAATCCTAGAAAACACCGCCATTCAGGGTATAAACGTCCTAACTGTGAATTGGCAAGGGGTACCAAGGACGTCTATACCAGCCAAAACATTAGGGAGCGGCAATCTACTGGCTTGCCATGTGGGCAGGTGGCTTGCTGATACACTGCAGGTTTACCCACACCCCTTCTTGTGCACCAGGTGGAAGAGCCTGGTTCCTGTCTTCAAAGGCACATGTTCATTCTAATTATTCATTCAATTGTTGAATGCAATGAACTTATTGCACGTATTTATTTATTTAATGTTTTTGGATGTACTTTTTCCATACCCAAATCACACCGACAAAATAGACATTTTAGAAAAGAAAAAATGCACTTTTTACACCAAACTGCGATAAGCAAGACATGCCATGCACAACTTTTATTTTAATATGGACTGACACCATGGGGTTGAGATCATAGTAAATTCATGCCATTAACTGGATTACCCTAAAGGATTTAGAGAAAGGAATTTTCAAACTCGTAAAAATGAAAGTCTGTCGGAAGTGTAATACTGTAGATATGTCTTTGCCTGGAGAAATATGCTATGATCTGAATGACTACAGTATTTGTAAAGTACGGTGTAAACAGTGGATGATTACCTTAATAGTACATGACAGTTGCCATCTTGACTTTGGCTTAAGGCCTAACATATTAACAATGCTCAACTAAATGCCCCTAACCACACAAGAAGGATGCTGTAGATGGGAAGAACCCTCATGTATTCTAAAGTAGTGCATTGTTGCTCTTCACAGTCTTTGAAGATAAAATAGGTTGCTATTTCCAGTGGCATGGTATAATAATTTTAAAGATGTGTAGCTTATCTGCAGTTGTAGACAGTTGCTATAAGATAAAGGCATCTCCACCATCAGCTACTTTTTAGGAGTATGGAGCCAGGGCTCCAGTATGGGGCAGGTCACTTGGGGAGGGGTGGGCATCCCACAGTCCTGAGGTTTCTCATCTGCATTTTGCTTTAAGGGAAACTTGTTGCACTATGTCTACTGCAGCCCAACCATCAAAAAGAAGCCCAGTGCTGAGACAGACAAGTGCTGCCCTGGTTGGGCCTGTAGCAGCTTCTCATTGCTTTAAAAATCCATGTCTGACTAAGAAGCTTGTGGAGGGGGCTGGCATTAAGGTTGTAACTTTTATGTTTTTTTTGCCTTGGGAAACATTCTAAAACTATGATATTCGAAAAAAAAAAGGTCTGGTTCTCCAGTGCTAGACAATTTCCATCTTGACTTGACCAGCCGACACTAGAAAAGGGCTGTTTCAAGAACATTGGAAGCACCCTCATGTATCATCATTAACAAGACCATGTGCACACTTCCCAATTTTTAAATAGGACCAATAACCAGACTCATCAACAAATACCAACCCAGACACAATCTCTGCTCTGCCCAATACCTCCACCTGTACTCAACTCGAATTACCTCGTCTCACTCCCACATCTGGGACTTCACACGCGTTGCCCCATTACTCTGGAATGCCCTCCCCTATACAATTCACCACTCCCCAAGCCTTCAAGACTTTAAAGGGTGCCCTTAAAACCCACCTATTCAGCTGAGCATATCACTTGGTCTAAATAAAAGACAGTCCACTTCAGGTCACTTGCCAACATACTAAGTATATACTACTTGTGACCTTTTGTCTCCACCTTATCCTTTAGATTGTAAACCCACAAGGGCAGGGCCATCTCTCCTAGTGTATTTCATTACGATTGTGTATTTGTACTTTTCTTTCATGTATTGTAAGTTAGTTGTTTTACCCTGTTTGTTATTTCACATTGTACAGCTCCATGAAAGATGATGGCGTTTAGTAAATAAACAATAGTAATAATGCTAAGATCCAGATCTAATCATTAGGCTAGCCACCGGCTGGTATCGACAGGTGGCATGCTGGCCACCACCATCTTCGAACTGGTATAGGTGTCTCTTGGACCCCTAACCAGTTCACAAACTGTTAATACAAAAACATAAATAACTAAAAAAGTAATCTCAACTTTCAGCATCTTTCTCCTATTTTTCCCAGCCAGCCGGCATTTTCTCCTCAGGTCTGCTGGGTCGGGGGCTCATTCCTGGTCCAGTGAACCCTGGGCTTCTGATGAGATCACTAGATATAGCAAGGTTCCTCAGGAAATCCCCTCTATGGCCTCTTTCACATGAAAAATCATGTGTATGTGTATTTTTTCCGTTTGGTTTGGGCCATTTGTGAGTTTCTCGTTAGCTTTTTCCGTCGTATTAGTGTTTTCGGTGTGTGTGAAAGTCTTTTCCGTTGTGTGTAATTGCGTTGTATTTTTTTCACATTCATGTGTAAAATTCGTAATGTGTGAGACTTCCACATGATTCAGAGCCCAGATTTAGAGGGCTTTACAACGGGAAATTTCCGACGGCACTTCCGGGCACTATTTGTTGGCGAGATTGTGCTTTTGTGTTGTGTGAACAAACAGAATGGAGTTCTTAAGGCACTGGGCTGTCACCTTCTTTTAAACACCCCCCAAAATAAACATTTTTAAATATTTTTGAATAAAATGTGACCTATTTTTTATAAGGTTTTTTTTTTTTAACTTTTATATTTTCTAAAATTACATTTTCAAAAACATTAACCACCCCCCCAAAAATATTAGAAATATTAAAAATAAAAAATACATTAAGAATAATTTCAAAGTTTATATATATTTATGTTTTTATACAACTCTTAAGGTCTGCTTGAATGTTATCAAATTATCCCCATTTGTTTATTTAAAATTTTGGTCACACTGCTTAGGTGACTTGCCTGGAAATAGGAATGTTTTTTTTTCTGGGCAGCAGGGAGAAATGTGGGCATAGTGCAACAGGTCAGGGAGTTAGATTTTTTTTTTTTTTTTTAACCTGGGTGCAAGAAGAAAAACCCGAATTCTGTGTTATAAAAGTGTTTGCAGCCAGGAGAGGTCACACAATGATTTCAGCAAAAAAAAAAAAAAAATCATTTTAATTGCCCAATGTATGGCAAAGTGACACTGAGCGAAAGGTAATGTGTGGTGCTCCTGAACCTGCTGAGCTGCCTGTAGTAATACATGTGACGCTACACGAAGCTGTTAGAGGCGCTCACCAGATTCGCTTTATTAAATGTGGTTTTATGTACAGCAACCAGTGTTCACCAGACACTAGTTCCGCTAGGTAGCATTACCCCAGTAATTTTTACATTATATCCATGTGGGCATCCCAAATATTCAACTAGGAAGAAGTAGAGAAAAATGCATGGCAATCATTAAAGTGGTTAAGGTATGCTTTATGAATTAAAAAGAAGAATGCATTAAAGTGGTTAAGGTATGCTTTATGAATTAAAAAGAAGAATGCTTTAAAGTGGTTAAGGTATGCTTTATGAATTTAAAAGAAGAATGCATTAAAGTGGTTAAGGTATGCTTTATGAATTAAAAAGAAGAATGCATTAAAGTGGTTAAGGTAGGCTTTATGAATTAAAAAGAAGAATGCATTAAAGTGTTAAGGTATGCTTTAGGAGAAGAAGAATGCATGGCATGCATGGAATACTAAGTAGTTTGGAACAGAAGAGAGTTGGCACAGCAACAAGTAAGTAATAGACTAGCAGGACCAGGGTATGTGAAACAGTTAATAAAATAGGCTTGCATATGTGTAGAATCCACCAAAAAAGCCAGTCTGTGTATAAATCTCACAAAAGTGAAAAGTTCACAGAATTTAGGGGCTAAATGAAGGTAAAAATAGAAATTTTCAGATGGAAACTAGAAGAATCTCACCTGACATTCACACAAAAATGCTACGAGTGGGAATATCACATCAACATACACAAGAGCCTCGTCTGTGAAATTGGCTTTGAGAGAGATTCTCACAGCATTCTCAATGGTTCTCACATCATCGGGAAAAATACGAGATGCTCCCGATGGAGGCTCTGAATTAGAGATGAGCGAATCGATCCGGACGAACCCGAATTTGTTCAGAATTTCAGGAAATATTCGATTCTGAGCGAATCAGAATTTCCCCGCGATTTGATCGATCGAATTTTTCCTTTAAACTCCATTTACTTCAATTACAGGCATTTTAAAATGGTGGATGCACATGTCTGGACATATCCCCTGGGGCAAGGTATCATGGGAAGGTCACATGCAGCCTATCAGCAGCCAGGAACCCCGGTGACGTCACAGTGCTATATAAACGTCGGCCATCTTGCTTGTGCACATTTCAGCATTGTATTGCGGCCAGAACTGAGCTGTTTAGAGCCAGGGAGAGACTAACAGAGAGCCAGGGAGACCCACAGAGTGGGTAAGCTTTTTTTTATCTTCATTTCATTTAATAGCCAGATAGCCAGTTTTAAATTGCTTTTGTTTCTGCTGTAAAAACCCCTGGCCACTGTGCATCCCATGTTGGCAGTGGCACATTTAACCCTATCTTTTACACACAAGCAGCTATTAAAGGGGATTTCTTCTAACTAGATTACAGTTTTAATTGTTTTTGTGTCTGCTGTAAAAACCCCTGCCCACAGGGCATCCCATATTAGCACATTTGACCCTATCTGTTACACACAAGCAGGTGTTAAAGCGGATTTCTTCCAACTAGAGCACAGTTTGAATTGTTTTTGTGTCTGCTGTATAAACCCCAGGCCACAGGGCATCCCATATTAGCACATTTGACCCTATCTGTTACACATAAGCAGGTGTTAAAGCGGATTTCTTCCAACTAGAGCACAGTTTGAATTGTTTTTGTGTCTGCTGTAAAAACCCCTGGCCACTGGGCATCCCAAACACTAGCATAAATATTTCAAGACTACCTGTCTAATAACTGCTTGCATTTTATAATTAACGTCACTTTTCCACAATCAAGGGAGGCCACCTCTGTATGTGAGCAGGGGGCATCCCAAACACTAGCATAAATATTTCAAGACTACCTGTCTATTAGCTGGTTGGATTTTGTAATCAATGCACTTTTCCACTATCAAAGGAGCCAACCTCTCTATGTGAGGAGGGGGCATCCCAAACACTAGCATTAATATTTGAAGAGTACCTGTCTATTAACTGGTTGCATTTTGTAAAGAAAGTCACGTTGTCAAATTGCCAGCAGCCATTGCCTTTAACCGGGGGGCATCCCAAATATGCTAGCATGTGTCTTATGAGTGCTCACATTGGAGTTGGCAGCAGCAGCATTAGAAGCCCATATATTGCCTGAAAGACACACCCAGGAGTTGGCAGCAGCATAGGGAGCCCATAAATTGCCTGAAAGACACATCCTGGAGTTGGCAGCAGCATAAGGAGCTACCATGCATCAGCTACTACCATGGATCAGCCATTGGTGGCTGGAAATCCTGGCTGAACCATGCCTGATTCATCTTCACAAAGGTGAGTCTCTCCACGTTTTTTGTGGACAGACGAGTTCTCCTTGGCATGACTATGGCCCCCGCCGCACTAAACTCCCACTCAGATGGCACACTACTCGCTGGGCAGGACAGCTTTCCCAGGGCAAACTCTGCCAGTTGCGTCAAGTTTGGCTGCCCAGAAGTCCAGCGGATCCTCAAGGTGCATCGGCATGGTCATGTTAAGGTATGACACTACCTGCTGATTCAGGGCCTGCTCCAGGTCTTTCTGCTGCTCATGATTAGCCTCACTATGCGGGTTGCTTGTGATTAGGGTGTTGTTGTCTGATTCCGACCCGGCTTGATCAACCCTTCCTGTCTGTTGCCTGTACTGACCTCTGCTTTGTCTGACCACAAACCTGCCTGCCACACTGGATACCCCGCGATCTCTGACCTCCCGGCTTGACCCCTTGGCTACTGACTACGCACCTGTCTCATCCCTGTACTCTGACGCACCCTCCGGATTGACTACCTGTGAACGACCTCGGCTTCGGGATACCCTCGTGGTTCATCGCATTCACCGTAAGCAGCCATCCTTTGCGCCTATTAAGACCTGGGGGCAACCGTGTCTGGTGAGGCGTACCTAGCATCCTGGCAAACTGGGGCTTGACTATAGGCAGAAGCGGCGGTGGAGATTGGGGGTTGCCTGCTTACAGAAGGCTGGTGTCCCGCTGGGCATCACAGTATGGACCATGGCATCGGCCATGCAGATAGGCATCGGCCAACTGACTACGTAGAATGTCTCTCTAGTAGGTCAGTTTGTCCTCCCTCTCAGTGGGTGTAAAAAAATGCCCCCATTTTGTGCCAGTAGCGAGGGTCCAATAAGGTGGAGAGCCAGAAATCATCTCGCTGACAAATGGAGGCAATTCTGCGGTCACTGCGCAAGCACGTGAGCAGGCATCGTGCTATTTCTGCAAGTGACTCAGAGGGAGCAAACTGCCACGGTGTGTCTGGGTCCTCTGTCTCACCTTCCTCACAACCCTCTAGCTCCTCTAGCTGCTCCTGCTCCTCCTCTCCTGTCAGATGACTAGATAAAATGGCCATTTTGTCAAACCTAAACTGTGCTTCGCTGTGCCCCACCCCCTCCTCCTCCACTTCATCCCCCACAGGCTTCATGTGGCCGTGAAATGTAGGCGCCATGACTCCAGTGCCCTGACCAGCCATGGTTTCCAACATGTGTCGTAGTACATGAAGCAGTGTAATCACATCGTTCATCCCATAGTCCTGGTGACTGACTAATAATTGGCTTCCTCAAAGGGCCTGAGCAAACGACAGGTGTCACGTATGAGCTGCCACTGGTTAACAAGTTACACAGGGGAGTCCCCCTATCCGCTTGAATCATCAAGAAAACAGTGATGGCTTTTCTCAGTTCGTATAGTCGATCCAACATATGGAGGGTGGACACATCGCAAATCAGACTGTGGGGGGATACCATTCTGACGCTGTAGCTCAAGAAGGGTGTGCTTGGCGGTGTAGTGGCTGAAGTGCATGCGAAGTTTCCTTCCTGTTGTCAGCATGTCTTGCAGCTGGGGGGCATGCGAAGTTTCCTTCCTGTTGTCAGCATGTCTTGCAGCTGGGGGGTAGACTTCAGAAAATGCCACATGTGGCATACAGGGCGCATGTCTCAGGCTTCCTTGTCGCAGCACAGGCAAGATGTTCTTCCCATTGTCAGTCACCATGGTTCCCATTTGCAGTTTGGGTGGAGATTTATGATTTTTAGCAGCTCCTCCCATGTGTGACTCCGTGGCTCAAGGCAAACCATGTGAAGAACAGCGTGAAACCGCCGAGTCCTGCACACATGGTAGGCTGGAAGGGCACCAAAAAAAAATTTTTAAAATTTTAAAAAATACAGAAAAAAAAAATCAAGAAAAAACAAAATACAAAAAAAATAAAAATAAAAAAGAACAAAAAAAATTGTAAAAACATTTAAAAAATATTTTTAAAAAAGACAATGAAAAAATATATATAAAAAATACAAAAAAAATAAAAAAATATATATTTTTAAAAAATACAAAAAAAAAACAGAAAATAAAAAAAAAAATACAAAATGAAACTAAAAAAAAACAAATGTAATTTTGTGTATTAATACACTAAAAGCTCTGCGGGAAATGTTAGTAGAAAAGTATTTCAATCAACAACAACACCTTCAGTGTGGGCAATCAATTGCAGGCTTTGTGAGTCCCAACACCACTTATGATTAAATCACGTACCAGATTCCTTAGTTAGACAATGCCAAAAATTGTAACTTCTCTCAGCGAACACTTTGTAATAAACAACAGGTGTAATCTTCCAGGGTAACAATGAATTACTCAGCTTTTGGTTTCTCCGTCGGGTCAGATAGAGATCAAATAAAACAGTAGGCACCGTGCCCACTTTTAATAGTTGCTTACCAGAACAAAATAAGTAACTTGCATGTCACAAATAGACGTTGATCAAAGGTTGTGAGCCTTCAGATAGTTTCCCTTAAAGTGGACCATCACCCTCGGGTGATCGGCCCGCGGGACATCCGAGATCGGGATGTCCCGCGGGGTAAAACCCCCCCAAAACCCCCAAACCCCCTTACCTCAGTGCCTCCCTCGCGCCCCTCTAGGAGTGCGCGCCCCCGCACCGGCCGTCTGTGAATGGCCGGCGGCGGAGGAGCCACGGACAAGCGGCTGTCAAATCCCTTGTCCGTCGGCGCGGGCGCGGGTCAGGGGGGGGTTTCACACAGCGGGGCACCCCTATCGACCGAAGTGGAGCAAGACCCAGGATAGTCAAAATCCTGGGTGTTGGTCCACTTTAAGTGAGATTGCACTCACAGCTGAAGCCAGCCTTTGCAGCGCTGAGCTGAAGGTGTTGTTGTTGATTGAAATACTTTTCTACTAACATTTCCCGCGGAGCTATTAGTGTATTAATACACAAAATTACTATTGTTTGAAGACTGCACCAATACGGTCTTATTAACTCCAGTGGAAGAAAGGATTGCCTTTATAATATGATTCAATTTAATCTTAATACATTGTAATATTTTTAGCGCGGTTTAGAAGAATTGTTCTTCCTTTTGTGGTTCTAAACTACTTACTATGTTACTAATGTGTTACTATGTTACTGATATGTTACTATGTAACTAATGTGTTACTATGTTACTAATATGTTACTAATATGTCACTCTCCATCACTCCAAGCCTTTAAAAGTGCCCTCAAAAACTCACTGATGTCCTCCTTAGCTTCCTCAACAGTGTCTATTTAAGAAGCCAAAACGCTTGCAACACCACCTCCCATGCCTCTCTCCTCATCACTACTTGCCCGCCTAGTGGAAGAAGCGGTGAGTGTCTCCTCCACTTCTTGGCTGGGCAATAGCTGCTGATTAGGGATGAGCGAATCGATCCGGACGAACCCGGATTCGATCCGAATTTCATGAAAAATTCGATTCGGATCGAATCCGAATTTCCCCGCGATTCGATCACTCGAAGTTTTCCTTTAACATCCATTCATTACATTACAGGCATTCTAAGATGGCGGACGGGACATGTCCAGACATCTACCCCGCGCCAGTGCAAGCTGGGGCAATCACATGCAGCCTGTCAGCAGCCAGCAAGCCCGGTGACGTCACAGCGCTATTTAAGGCCGGCGGCCATCTTGATTTTCCTCATTTCTCTATTGAATTCGTGAGAGACAGAACGCTGCTGTAGGCAGGGAGAGAGACAGTTAGACAGACAGGGACAGACAGGGACAGGCTGGAGACAGGCAGGAGACAGGCAGGAGACAGACAGAAAGTCAGCGAAAAACAGGGAAAGTTAGGAAAAATCGGAGGCAGTCACAGGGAGATTTTTTTTTTTTTTTCATCCAGCCGGAGTGTTACTGGCTGGCTGACTGGCTTTGTTAGCGTTTTCAGGCTGCTTACACACTAACTGTGCATATATACTGAACTGATCTTAAGTCTGCTGTGAGGCATCCCATTCTGTGACTACACCAGCCTCTATTTAAGACCATAACCATTTGCACTTATTCTAATTGAAATTAGGCCTGATAAAGACACTTTTGCTGTGCATAGCACTACTGGTCCCAGGTGCACTCTGCTGTGAGGCATCCCATTCTGTGACTACACCAGCCTCTATTTAAGACCATAACCATTTGCACTTATTCTAATTGAAATTAGGCCTGATAAAGACACTTTTGCTGTGCATAGCACTACTGCTGCCTGCCACGTGCACTGATGGTTTTTGTGGCATCCCATTCTGTGACTACACCAGCCTCTATTTAAGACCATAACCATTTGCACTTATTCTAATTGAAATTAGGCCTGATAAAGACACTTTTGCTGTGCATAGCACTACTGGTCCCAGGTGCACTGCTGGTTTTTGGGGCATCCCATTCTGTGACTACACCAGCCTCTATTTAAGACCATAACCATTTGCACTTATTCTAATTTAAATTAGACCTGATAAAGACACTTTTGCTGTGCATAGACTTACTTCTGCCTGCCAGGTGCACTCCTGTTGGGGCATCCCATTCTGTGACTACACCAGCCTCTATTTAAGACCATAAACATTTGCACTTATTCTAATTGAAATTAGGCCTGATAAAGACACTTTTGCTGTGCATAGCACTACTGGTCCCAGGTGCACTCTGCTGTGAGGCATCCCATTCTGTGACTACACCAGCCTCTATTTAAGACCATAACCATTTGCACTTATTCTAATTGAAATTAGGCCTGATAAAGACACTTTTGCTGTGCATAGACTTACTGCTGCCTGCCAGGTGCACTCCTGTTGGGGCATCCCATTCTGTGACTACACCAGCCTCTATTTAAGATCATAACCATGTGCACTTATTCTAATTGAAATTAGGCCTGATAAAGACACTTTTGCTGTGCATAGACTTACTGCTGCCTGCCAGGTGCACTCCTGTTGGGGCATCCCATTCTGTGACTACACCAGCCTCTATTTAAGGCAATAACCATTTGCACTTATTCTAATTGAAATTAGGACTGATAAAGACACTTTTGCTGTGCATAGCACTACTGGTCCCAGGTGCACTCTGCTGTGAGGCATCCAATTCTGTGACTACACCAGCCTCTATTTAAGACCATAACCATTTGCACTTATTCTAATTGAAATTAGGCCTGATAAAGACACTTTTGCTGTGCATAGACATACTGCTGCCTGCCAGGTGCACTCCTGTTGGGGCATCCCATTCTGTGACTACACCAGCCTCTATTTAAGACCATAACCATTTGCACTTATTCTAATTGAAATTAGGCCTGATAAAGACACTTTTGCTGTGCATAGACTTACTGCTGCCTGCCAGGTGCACTCCTGTTGGGGCATCCCATTCTGTGACTACACCAGCCTCTATTTAAGACCATAACCATTTGCACTTATTCTAATTGAAATTAGGCCTGATAAAGACACTTTTGCTGTGCATAGCACTACTGCTGCCTGCCAGGTGCACTGCTGGTTTTTGTGGCATCCCATTCTGTGACTACACCAGCCTCTATTTAAGACCATAACCATTTGCACTTATTCTAATTGAAATTAGGCCTGATAAAGACACTTTTGCTGTGCATAGCACTACTGGTCCCAGGTGCACTGCTGGTTATTGGGCATCCCATTCTGTGACTACACCAGCCTCTATTTAAGACCATAACCATTTGCACTTATTCTAATTGAAATTAGGCCTGATAAAGACACTTTTGCTGTGCATAGCACTACTGCTGCCTGCAAGGTGCACTGCTGGTTTTTGTGGCATCCCATTCTGTGACTACACCAGCCTCTATTTAAGACCATAACCATTTGCACCTATTCTAATTGAAATTAGGCCTGATAAAGACACTTTTGCTGTGCATAGCACTACTGGTCCCAGGTGCACTGCTGGTTATTGGGCATCCCATTCTGTGACTACACCAGCCTCTATTTAAGACCATAACCATTTGCACTTATTCTAATTGAAATTAGGCCTGATAAAGACACTTTTGCTGTACATAGACTTACTGCTGCCTGCCAGGTGCACTCCTGTTGGGGCATCCCATTCTGTGAATACACCAGCCTCTATTTAAGACCATAACCATTTGCACTTATTCTAATTGAAATTAGGCCTGATAAAGACACTTTTATTGTGCATAGCACTACTGGTCCCAGGTGCACTGCTGGTTTTTGGGGCATCCCATTCTGTGACTACACCAGCCTCTATTTAAGACCATAACCATTTGCACTTATTCTAATTGAAATTAGGCCTGATAAAGACACTTTTGCTGTGCATAGCACTACTGGTCCCAGGTGCACTGCTGGTTTTTGGGGCATCCCATTCTGTGACTACACCAGCCTCTATTTAAGACCATAACCATTTGCACTTATTCTAATTGAAATTAGGCCTGATAAAGACACTTTTGCTGTGCATAGCACTACTGGTCCCAGGTGCACTGCTGGTTTTTGGGGCATCCCATTCTGTGACTACACCAGCCTCTCTTTAAGACCATAACCATTTGCACTTATTCTAATTGAAATTAGGCCTGATAAAGACACTTTTGCTGTGCATAGCACTACTGGTCCCAGGTGCACTGCTGGTTTTTGGGGCATCCCATTCTGTGACTACACCAGCCTCTTTTTAAGACCATAACCATTTGCACTTATTCTAATTGAAATTAGGCCTGATAAAGACACTTTTGCTGTGCATAGACTTACTGCTGCCTGCCAGGTGCACTCCTGTTGGGGCATCCCATTCTGAGACTACACCAGCCTCTATTTAAGACCATAACCATTTGCACTTATTCTAATTGAAATTAGGCCTGATAAAGACACTTTTGCTGTGCATAGACTTACTGCTGCCTGCCAGGTGCACTCCAGTTGGGGCATCCCATTCTGTGACTACACCAGCCTCTATTTAAGACCATAACCATTTGCACTTATTCTAATTGAAATTAGGCCTGATAAAGACACTTTTGCTGTGCATAGCACTACTGCTGCCTGCCAGGTGCACTCCTGTTGGGGCATTCCATTCTGTGACTACACCAGCCTCTATTTAAGACCATAACCATTTGCACTTATTCTAATTGAAATTAGGCCTGATAAAGACACTTTTGCTGTGCATAGCACTACTGGTCCCAGGTGCACTGCTGGTTATTGGGCATCCCATTCTGTGACTACACCAGCCTCTATTTAAGACCATAACCATTTGCACTTATTCTAATTGAAATTAGGCCTGATAAAGACACTTTTGCTGTGCATAGCACTACTGCTGCCTGCCAGGTGCACTGCTGGTTTTTGTGGCATCCCATTCTGTGACTACACCAGCCTCTATTTAAGACCATAACCATTTGCACTTATTCTAATTGAAATTAGGCCTGATAAAGACACTTTTGCTGTGCATAGCACTACTGGTCCCAGGTGCACTGCTGGTTTTTGGGGCATCCCATTCTGTGACTACACCAGCCTCTATTTAAGACCATAACCATTTGCACTTATTCTAATTGAAATTAGGCCTGATAAAGACACTTTTGCTGTGCATAGACTTACTGCTGCCTGCCAGGTACACTCCTGTTGGGGCATCCCATTCTGTGACTACACCAGCCTCTATTTAAGACCATAACCATTTGCACTTATTCTAATTGAAATTAGGCCTGATAAAGACACTTTTGCTGTGCATAGCACTACTGGTCCCAGGTGCACTGCTGGTTTTTGGGGCATCCCATTCTGTGACTACACCAGCCTCTATTTAAGACCATAACCATTTGCACTTATTCTAATTGAAATTAGGCCTGATAAAGACACTTTTGCTGTGCATAGCACTACTGCTGCCTGCCAGGTGCACTGCTGGTTTTTGGGGCATCCCATTCTGGGACTACACCAGCCTCTTTTTAAGACCATAACCATTTGCACTTATTCTAATAGAAATTAGGCCTGATAAAGACACTTTTGCTGTGCATAGACTTACTGCTGCCAGCCAGGTGCACTCCTGTTGGGGCATCCCATTCTGTGACTACACCAGCCTCTATTTAAGACCATAACCATTTGCACTTATTCTAATTGAAATTAGGCCTGATAAAGACACTTTTGCTGTGCATAGCACTACTGCTGCCTGCCAGGTGCACTGCTGGTTTTTGGGGCATCCCATTCTGGGACTACACCAGCCTCTTTTTAAGACCATAACCATTTGCACTTATTCTAATAGAAATTAGGCCTGATAAAGACACTTTTGCTGTGCATAGACTTACTGCTGCCGGCCAGGTGCACTCCTGTTGGGGGATCCCATTCTGTGACTACACCAGCCTCTATTTAAGACCATAACCATTTGCACTTATTCTAATTGAAATTAGGCCTGATAAAGACACTTTTGCTGTGCATAGACTTACTGCTGCCTGCCAGGTACACTCCTGTTGGGGCATCCCATTCTGTGACTACACCAGCCTCTATTTAAGACCATAACCATTTGCACTTATTCTAATTGAAATTAGGCCTGATAAAGACACTTTTGCTGTGCATAGCACTACTGGTCCCAGGTGCACTGCTGGTTTTTGGGGCATCCCATTCTGTGACTACACCAGCCTCTATTTAAGACCATAACCATTTGCACTTATTCTAATTGAAATTAGGCCTGATAAAGACACTTTTGCTGTGCATAGCACTACTGCTGCCTGCCAGGTGCACTGCTGGTTTTTGGGGCATCCCATTCTGGGACTACACCAGCCTCTTTTTAAGACCATAACCATTTGCACTTATTCTAATAGAAATTAGGCCTGATAAAGACACTTTTGCTGTGCATAGACTTACTGCTGCCAGCCAGGTGCACTCCTGTTGGGGCATCCCATTCTGTGACTACACCAGCCTCTATTTAAGACCATAACCATTTGCACTTATTCTAATTGAAATTAGGCCTGATAAAGACACTTTTGCTGTGCATAGCACTACTGGTCCCAGGTGCACTCCTGTTGGGGCATCCCATTCTGTAACATACCATTAGCCTCTGTATTTACTTCAAGCTGCACAGTTATTTAAAGAAATTTGGCCTGTATGAGCCTGCTTACACACTGCTGCTGTGTGCATATATACTGATTTCAAGTCTGCTTGGGGCATCCCATTCTGTAACATCCCATTAGCCTCTGTATTTACTCTAAGCTGCAAACTTATTTAAAGAAATTTGGCCTGTATGAGCCTGCTTACACACTGCTGCTGTGTGCATATATACTGATCTCAAGTCAGCTTTGGGGCATCCCATTCTGTAACATACCATTAGCCTCTGTATTTACTCTAAGCTGCACAGTTATTTAAAGAAATTTGGCCTGTATGAGCCTGCTTACACACTGCTGCTGTGTGCATATATACTGATCTCAAGTCTGCTTGGGGCATCCCATTCTGTAACATCCCATTAGCCTCTGTATTTACTCTAAGCTGCAAACTTATTTAAAGAAATTTGGCCTGTATGAGCCTGCTTACACACTGCTGCTGTGTGCATATATACTGATCTCAAGTCTGCTTGGGGCATCCCATTCTGTAACATACCATTAGCCTCTGTATTTACTCTAAGCTGCACAGTTATTTAAAGAAATTTGGCCTGTATGAGCCTGCTTACACACTGCTGCTGTGTGCATATATACTGATCTCAAGTCAGCTTTGGGGCATCCCATTCTGTAACATCCCATTAGCCTCTGTATTTACTCTAAGCTGCACACTTATTTAAAGTAATTTGGCCTGTTGGAGCCTGCTTATCCACTGTTGCTGTGCATATATACTGATCTCAGGTCTGCTGTGGGGGCATCCCATTCTGTAACATAACATAACCTACCTCTCTTATTTACACTAAGCAGCTCTCTTATTTAAACTAAGCAGGCCTCTTATTTACACTAAGCAGCTCTCTTATTTAAACTAAGCAGGCCTCTTGGAGGCTGATTGTCCACTTTTGGGTGTGCATTTATATTCGGTTTCATATACAGTGGGGTATCCCAATTTGTAAGATAACCTACCCCAACCATGTAAACTAAATAGGCCTGTTGCAGCCTGAGTTTCTCTGCTTGCGTATGGCCTGCATTACAATCTGTCTCTTTCAATGACACTGCTGCCTGGGGTATCCCAATTTGTAAGATAACCTACCCCAACCATGTAAACTAAAGGTTACGTCCTTCCAGAAGGAAAACTTATGCCGAACACTATTTTTGTTAGGGGCATTGACCTTTGGATTGATCGGCATGAAATTAAGGTTTTTTTTTCAAAGTATGGCGCTGTAAAGAAGGTCAAAATTATGTCTCATACTTGGATTATTGTTACTTTTTGTTCAGCTTGAAATATACCAGGCCACACGGGCATCCCAAGGCACATGCTATTTTAACCCTATCTGTTATACAACATAAGCGTTGATCAGCATCAGCTGCTTTATTAAGCTACTTCAGTTTGCACTTGTTTTTGACTGCTTTTAATAAACCAGGCCGCAGGGCACCCCAAAGCTGCACCTTGCACCCTATCTGGTATACAACATAAGCGTTGATCAGCATCAGCTTCATTAAGCTACTTCAGTTTGCACTTCCTTTTTGACTGCTTTCATTTAACCAGGCCGCAGGGCACCCCAAAGCTGCACCTTGCACCCTACCTGTTTATACTAAATAAGCATCTACAGCCTCAGCTTTATTAAGTTATTGCATTTTGAATTGGTTTTGGTCTGCTTTAAATACACCAGGCCGTAGGGCATCCCAAACCTGCATGTTGCACCCCATCTGTTATACTAAATAAGCGTTGATCAGCATCAGCTTTATTAAGCTATTGCATTTTGCATTGGTTTTTGTACTGCTGCCAAAACACTAGCCCATATGGGCATCCCAAACCAGCACATGTCACCCTATCTGTTATACTAAATAAGCTTCTACAGGCCCTTTTTTATTTATTTATTTTTATTTATATAGAGCTGTAATAGCTTATATTGTGAGGTAAATTTGCCATTTTGCAGCATAATATAGAGCAGCCCCTGTGTAAATCTGAGGGGCAATAGCTTATATAGTGAGGTAAATTTGCCATTTTGCTTCGTTATATAGAGCAGGCCCTGTGTAAATCTGAGGGGCAATAGCTTATATTGTGAGGTAAATTTGCCATTTTGCAGCATAATATAGAGCAGCCCCTGTGTAAATCTGAGGGGCAATAGTTTATATTATGAGGTAAATTCATGGTTTTGCACCATTATATGGAGCAGCCCCTGTGTAAATCTGAGGGGCAATAGCTTATATTGTGAGGTAAATTTGCCATTTTGCAGCATAATATAGAGCAGCCCCTGTGTAAATCTGAGGGGCAATAGTTTATATTATGAGGTAAATTCATGGTTTTGCACCATTATATGGAGCAGGCCCTGTGTAAATCTGAGGGGCATTAGCTTATATAGTGAGGTAAATTTGCCATTTTGCTTCATTATATAGAGCAGGCCCTGTGTAAATCTGAGGGGCAATAGCTTATATTGTGAGGTAAATTTGCCATTTTGCAGCATAATATAGAGCAGCCCCTGTGTAAATCTGAGGGGCATTAGCTTATATAGTGAGGTAAATTTGCCATTTTGCTTCATTATATAGAGCAGCCCCTGTGTAAATCTGAGGGGCAATAGTTTATATTATGAGGTAAATTCATGGTTTTGCACCATTATATGGAGCAGCCCCTGAGTAAATCTGAGGGGCAATAGCTTATATTGTGAGGTAAATTTGCCATTTTGATTCATTATATAGAGCAGCCCAGTTGCCATCTAAATCAACTACTGTCCGGCCAGTACAGCTTTTCCAGGGAAAACTCTGCTAGTTGCGGACACAAGTCAAGTTTGGCTTCCCAGCAAATCCAGTGGATCCTGAAGGTGTGTTGGCATGGTCATGTCAAGGTATGACATGACCTGCTGTTTGAGGTCCAGCTCCAGGTCTTCCTGCTGCTCATGAGTAGACTCACTATGCGGGTGTAGAAAGCTACTCACTAGCGACTGAAGACTGAGGCTGCTGCTGATGGAGCTGCTGCTGCTGCTGCTCCTTCCACCCCCCCAGCAGCCATGGCAGTGGAAGGTGATCGCAGAGGTCCCCCCGAGTCAGACCTGCGGGAGTATGGGCCATGGCACAGATAGACATCGCCCAACTGACTACGTGGGATGTCTCTGTAGTAGGTCAGTTTTTCCTCCCTCTCAGTGGGCGTAAAAAATGCCCCCATTTTGTGCCGGAAGCGAGGGTCCAATAAGTTGGAGAGCCAGAAGTCTTCCCGCTGACAAATGGAGACAATTCTGCGCTCACTAGTACGCAAGCATGTGAGCATGCATCGTGCCATTTGTGCAAGTGACTCGGAGGGACTACCTGTCTCCATCTCCACTGTAAACTGCCACGGTGTGTCTGGGTCCTCTGTCTCGCCTTCCTCACAACCCTCTAGCTCCTGTGGCTGCTCCTGCTCCTCCTCTCCTGTCAGATGACTAGATAAAATGGTCATTTTGTGAAACCTAAACTGTGGTTTGCTGTGCCCCACCCCCCCCCCTCCTCCTCCACTTCAGCCCCCACAGGCTTCATGTGGCTGTGAAATGTATGTGCCATGTCTCCAGTGCCCTGACCAGCCATGCTTTCCAACATGTGTTGTAGTACATGAAGCAGTGGAATCTCATCGTTCATCTCATAGTCCTGGCAACTGACTAATAAAGTAGCTTCCTCAAAGGGCCTGAGCAAACGGTCGGTGTCACGTATGAGCTGCCAATGGTTTACATTGAATTTACACAGGGGTGTCCCCCTATCCGTTTGGATCATCCAGAAATCCGTGATGGCTTTTCTCTGTTCCTATAGTGCACTCAACCCTGTCCTCAAGGCCCACCAACATGTCATGTTTTTTGGATCTCCAAATAGCCAGCTCTATTGCTCTGCAGCTGCACTAATTACTCCACCTGTGCATCTTTGTGGAGATCTGCAAAACCTGGCCTGTTGGTGGGCCTTGAGGACAGGGTTGGGGACCACTGCTATAGTGGATCCTGCATATGGAGGGTGGAATTGCAACGGGTGGAAACATCGCAAATCAGACTATGTTGGGGTACACCGTTGTGACGCTGAGGCTCAATAAGGTTGTGCTTGGTGGTGTAGGAGTGCCAGAAGTGCATGCTAACTTTCTTTCCTGTTGTTCGGATGTCTTTCAGATGGGGGCAAGACTTCAGAACTAGACTGAACACGTGTGCCATGTCAGGACGCATGACTTTGGCTTCCTTGTCACAGCGCAAACAAGATGTTCTTCCAAGTGTCAGTCACCATGGGTCCAAATTTGCAGTTTTCGTGGATTAAGCAATGCTTTCATGGATTGAGTTCTCATTTTTAGTAGTTCCTCCCATGTGTGACTCTGTTGGTCAAGGAAAACCATGTGAAGAACAGCGTGAAACCACAATCACCAAGGGGGCCTAAAAGGATATATATTGTCCACCATGAGTCCATAGTTACAGCTCCAGACGTAGACAACACTGTGCACTTTGGTACACACTGACAGGCTAAAGGACTGGCCCACCTTCTGTTCAACAACCATGCCATGGGACTCTCCACCTCGGCTCGGCACAAGCCATCAGTTCTCTGAAAGGTCCACCACTGGGTAATGCAGCAGGCTGGACTTATGGTGACGCTGTCTGAGAGGAGAAATCCCTCAGACATCAAGATTAAAAATTCCAAGAATTTTTGAGGGCTAATTATTCAGAGGCAAATGATAGCTAGTTTTTTCTGATTTAATTACAAGGTGGAAACACACCATCAAACAAAACTTCACTTTGGCAATACTATTGCATTTGTCTGTTGCTGCTGCTGCCAACTCCTGCCAACTCCTGCCAACTCCAGGGTGTGATTCATCCAATTTTTGGGCTCCTGAAGCCAACCCCAGGGTCTCTTTAAAGTAATATTTGGGCTCCTGCTGCTGCTACCAACTCCAGGGTGTGATTAATCCAATTGTTGGGCTCCTGAAGCCAACTCCAGTGTCTCTTTAAAGTAATGTTTGGGCTCCTGCTGCTGCTGCTGCTGCCAACTCCAGGGTGTGAATCATCCAATTTTTGGTCTCCTGAAGCCAACTCCAGTGTCTCTTTAAAGTAATGTTTGGGCTCCTGTTGCTGCTGCTGCCAACTCCTGCCAACTCCTGCCAACTCCAGGGTGTGATTCATCCAATTTGTGGGCTCCTGAAGCCAACCCCAGGGTCTCTTTAAAGTAATATTTGGGCTGCTGCTGCTGCTGCTGCCAACTCCAGGGTGTGAATCATCCAATTTTTGGGCCCCTGAAGCCAACTCCAGTGTCTCTTTAAAGTAATATTTGGGCTCCTGCTGCTGCTGCTGCCAACTCCAGGGTGTGAATCATCCAATTTTTGGGCTCCTGAAGCCAACTCCAGTGTCTCTTTAAAGTAATATTTGGGCTCCTGCTGCTGCTGCTGCCAACTCCAGGGTGTGAATCATCCAATTTTTGGGCTCCTGAAGCCAACTCCAGTGTCTCTTTAAAGTAATATTTGGGCTCTTGCTGCTGCCGCTGCCAACTCCAGGGTGTGATTCATCCAATTTTTGGGCTCCTGAAGCCAACCCCAGTGTCCCTTTAAAGTAATGTTTGGGCTCCTGCTGCTGCTGCTGCCAACTCCAGGGTGTGATGCATCCAATTTTTGGGCTCCTGAAGCCAACCCCAGTGTCTCTTTAAAGTAATGTTTTGGGCTCCTGCTGCTGCTGCTGCCAACTCCAGGGTGTGATTCATCCAATTTTTGGGCTCCTGAAGCCAACCCCAGGGTCTCTTTAAAGTAATGTTTGGGCTGCTGCTGCTGCTGCTGCTGCCGCCAACTCCAGGGTGTGATTCATCCAATTTTTGGGCTCCTGAAGCCAACCCCAGGGTCTCTTTAAAGTAATATTTGGGCTCCTGCTGCTGCTGCTGCTGCCAACTCCAGGGTGTGAATCATCCAATTTTTGGGCTCCTGAAGCCAACTCCAGTGTCTCTTTAAAGTAATGTTTGGGCTCCTGTTGCTGCTGCTGCTGCTGCTGCCAACTCCTGCCAACTCCAGGGTGTGATTCATCCAATTTTTGGGCTCCTGAAGCCAACCCCAATGTCTCTTTAAAGTAATATTTGGGCTCCTGCTGCCAACTCCAGGGTGTGATTAATCCAATTTTTGGGCTCCTGCTGCTGCTGCTGCTGCCAACTCCTGCCAACTCCAGGGTGTGAATCATCCAATTTTTGGGCTCCTGAAGCCAACTCCAGTGTCTCTTTAAAGTAATGCTTTGGCTCCTGTTGCTGCTGCTGCTGCTGCCAACTCCTGCCAACTCCAGGGTGTGATTCATCCAATTTTTGGGCTCCTGAAGCCAACCCCAGGGTCTCTTTAAAGTAATATTTGGGCTGCTGCTGCTGCTTAATATTCTTCGGATAAGATATATGTGCCGAAAATCTGTATATGTTCTCGTCATGCTGCTGCAAACTCCAGAGTGTGCAGAGTGTGTCTTTCAGGCGATTTTTGGGCTGCTGCTGCTGCCAACTCCAGTGTGTCTTTAGGCCAATTTTTGGGCTCCTGCTGCCAACTCCAGTGTCTCTTTCAAGCAATGTCTGGGCTCCTGCTGCTGCTGCTGCCAACTCCAGTGTCTCTTTCAAGCAATGTTTGGGCTTCTGCTGCTGCCAACTCCAGTGTCTCTTTCAGCCATTGTTTGGGCTCCTGCTGCTGCTGCTTGCAACTCCAGTGTGTCTTTAGGCCAATTTTTTAGCTCCTGCTGCCAACTGCAGTGTCTCTTTCAGCCAATGTTTGGGCTCCTGCTGCTGCTGCTGGCAACTCCAGTGTGTCTTTAGGCCAATTTTTGGGCTCCTGCTGCTGCTGCTGCCGCCAACTCCAGTGTGTCTTTAGGCCAATTTTTGGGCTCCTGCTGCCAACTCCAGTGTCTCTTTCAAGCAATGTTTGGGCTCCTGCTGCTGCCAACTCCAGGGTGTGTCTTTAGTCCTATTTTGGGCTCCTGCTGCCAACTCCAGTGTCTTTCAAGCAATGTTTGGGCTCATGCTTCCAACTCCAGTGTGTCTTTAGGCCAATTTTTGGGCTCCTGTTGCCAAATCCAGTGTGTCTTTCAGCCAATGTTTGGGCTTCTGCTGCTGCTGCTGGCAACTCCAGTGTGTCTTTAGGCCAATTTTTGGGCTCCTGCTGCCAACTCCAGGGTGTGTCTTTAGGCCAATTTTTGGGCTCCTGCTGCCAACTCCAGTGTCTCTTTCAGCCAATGTTTGGGCTCCTGCTGCTGACAACTCCAGTGTGTCTTTAGGCCAATTTTTGGGCTCCTGCTGCCAACTTCAGTGTCTCTTTCAGCCAATGTTTGGGCTCCTGCTGCTGCTGCTGGCAACTCCAGTGTGTCTTTAGGCCAATTTTTGGGCTCCTGCTGCTGCCAACTCCAGTGTGTCTTTAGGCCAATTTTTGGGCTCCTGCTGCCAACTCCAGTGTCTCTTTCAAGCAATGTTTGGGCTCCTGCTGCTGGCAACTCCAGTGTGTCTTTAGGCCAATTTTGGGGCTCCTGCTGCTGCCAGCTCCAGTGTGTCTTTAGGCCAATTTTTGTGCTCCTGATGCCAACTCCAGTGTCTCTTTCAAGCAATGTATGGGCTCCTGCTGCCAACTCCAGGGTGTGTCTTTAGGCCAATTTTTGGGCTCCTGCTGCCAACTCCAGTGTCTCTTTCAAGCAATGTTTGGGCCCCTGCTGCTGCTGCCGCCAACTCCAGTGTGTCTTTAGGCCAATTTTTGGGCTCCTGCTGCCAACTCCAGTGTCTCTTTCAAGCAATGTTTGGGCCCCTGCTGCTGCTGCCAACTCCAGGGTGTGTCTTTAGGCCAATTTTTGGGCTCCTGCTGCCAACTCCAGTGTCTCTTTCAAGCAATGTTTGGGCCCCTGCTGCCAACTCCAGTGTGTCTTTAGGCTAATTTTTGGGCTCCTGCTGCCAACTCCAGTGTCTCTTTCAAGCAATGTTTGGGCCCCTGCTGCTGCTGCCAACTCCAGTGTGTCTTTAGGCCAATTTTTGGGCTCCTGCTGCCAACTCCAGTGTCTCTTTCTAGCAATGTTTGGGCCCCTGTTGCTGCTGCCAACTCCAGTGTGTCTTTAGGCCAATTTTTGGGCTCCTGCTGCCAACTCCAGTGTCTCTTTCAGCCAATGTTTGGGCTCCTGCTGCTGCTGCTGCTGCTGGCAACTCCAATGTGTCTTTAGGCCAATTTTTGGGCTCCTGCTGCTGCCAACTCCAGTGTGTCTTTAGGCCAATTTTTGGGCTCCTGCTGCTGCCAACTCCAGGGTGTGTCTTTAGGCCAATTTTTGGGCTCCTGCTGCAAACTCCAGTGTCTCTTTCAAGCAATGTTTGGGCTCCTGCTGCTGCCAACTCCAGTGTGTCTTTAGGCCAATTTTTGGGCTCCTGCTGTCAACTCCAGTGTATCTTTCAGCCAATGTTTGGGCTCCTGCTGTTGCTGCTGCTGCCAACTCCATTGTGTCTGTAGGACAATTTTTGGGCTCCTGCTGCCAAGTCCAGTGTCTCTTTCAAGCAATGTTTGGGCTCCTGCTGCTGCTGCCAATTCCAGGGTGTGTCTTTCAGGCAATGTAAGGGCTCCTAATGCTGCTGCCAACTCCAATGTGTTTTTCAGGCAATATATGAGCTCCCTATGCTGCTGCCAACTCCTGGGTGTGTCTTTCAGACAATATATGGGCTCCTAATGCTGCTGCCAACTCCTGGGTGTGTTTTTCAGGCAATATATGTGCTCCCTATGCTGCTGCCAAGTCCAGAGTGTGTCTTTCAGGCAATATTTGGGCTCCCTATGCTGCTGCCAAATTCAGGGAGTGTTTTTTTAGGCAATATATGGGCTCCCTATGCTGCTGCCAACTCCCCTGTGTGTCTTTCAGGCAATATATGGGCTCATCATGCTGATGCCACCTCAAGGCTCTGTAATTGTGCCGCTCTGCGTCAGCCAATCCAATAGCAACGCCTCTGATCTGCATGTCCTAATTCTTTACAATAGCATTTCACTAACCCAGCATGCATCCTATGCATGTTACAGACAAGCAAAATGTTCTGCAACCCTATGGAGGCTCTTGGACGCCCAGAAATAGCCGTTTTTGGACCGAAACAATTTTTCCCGGAAAATTTGGCGAATCAGCCGAATCAAATTTTTCAAAAGTTCTCTCATCTCTACTCTGAATCATGTGAACACTCAGATACTGAAGAAAGCCATGTGTAATGTTCACACAGAGAGATAAAAACGGGAAAGAATGTAGAAGGCTGGGAATCGACCCTTATGTCCCTTCCCTCTAGTGATGTCATTAGTCACATGGCGAGATTCCATAAAGGCTCTGCCTTTGTGGTATAAAAGGTTTCCTCTCTGGCAGCCCGGCATTTACTTGGTGGGCCGCCAAGATGCAGATGGAGCGGCTGCAAAAGCTGATTTCTGGCATCAGAAGACCAGTGCCCGTCAGACCAGGAGAGAGCCCCCAACCTGGTGAACCTGAAGAGAGGACACTTTGTGGCAGGGACAGGAAAGGATGCATAGTATAATCTAACATTTCAGTTGAGTCCTTAATGAAGGCAGTTAAACCTACGTACCTTCAGCATTATTTAATGAAAATCTCAAACCCAGTATCTAAAATTATAATATTCTACATTTTAATCACCTATTATTCTTTCCCTCACTGGGCTGCAACTTTGTTCAGGACTCGGAGACAGGCACCGCCATCTTGCCTCATAAACATCAAATACTGAGGAGAGGGAGGAAGACAGCAATCCCTGAATGCACAGCGGCATAGTCAGAAGACACGTCCTGCCTGCAGACAGCCTGAGACTCCACGGGCCGACATCTTGGATGTATAAAGGCTCAGAAAATGCTTTAGATGCAGGTAGGATGATTTTTGATGTGGGCAATCTGTATGTACAGGGTGGGGGAAACAAATAAGATAGGCTCTTATTCAGGGTGAAGGTCCAGGTTAAAGGATGGAGGTCTGCTCTTATCTCCACAATCATCTACTTTGAAGTGTGGGGAGCTTTAATATTTATTGTTATATACCTATACTTACAGTATATATTATCTACATATACTAAAGATTTGAATAAAGCAATTGGAATGGACGTGGATACACCACACCTTCCTCACACAATGGAGCACCAAACAATACACATATCAATTAGTAGACAATTGAAACATTTTATTAAATGACCAGAATATTTATTAAAAACACAAAACAACACATTTAAAACCAAAGCAATTCCCCCTGTACAATATCTGATAATATCCAATATGTGACAAATCACTAAGAATGAAAACTACTAAAGGTCTGAATGGGCTGAAAAGACTACCCTAAGGTACCTAATATCCTACATCATTATTAAATCATTATTTGTTGTTTTTGTGCCGGCACAAAAAGACCAATTTGATGTCTATATCCCATGATTCAACCAACTACCTGTATGAAAAAAAAATATATATACCTATACTATATTGTTATAATAATTCCAAGCCATACAACAGCCTATATAAAGTGCATAGTGCCAAAAACATAATCAAACCTAATTAATGTGAAATACACAAAAAAAATTACATATATATATATATATATATATATATATATATATATATCCTATAGTCTGATAGACAAACAAGTAAAGTGCTATAGTGCAAAATGAACATAGAACCCTAATTCATAATAACCCATGAATACATATATGATAACAACCCAAAATCTATCACAAAACAAACAAAAAATCAACAATCACAAATAAATATGAACAGGTAGTAGCACAGAGAACAAAATATCACATATAAAATTATATACATGTGCCAGCATAAGATGAAAGGGTTACCGCATGATGTTAAGACAGCCCACAGACAAAATACCCAAAAAGGGGGAATGCACAAAACCACCCGCACCCGAGGCTCCCGTGCCTCTTCAAATGGTGAGGGTAAAGACTATAATACTATAAATACTAAAGATTTGGTTTTCAATTTTTTGTCTACATATTTACTAGTATGAGAGATTTCCCATCTTGACTTAAACTGGGTCTAACCCTGCAGCTACGATCTATAAAAAAAACTCCTAGCCACACAAGAATAATTGAAGATATGGAAATCACCACTATGAAATATCTTTGGTTGCAGATACTTAAAGGATGGAGTTACTCTTGTAATTACACTTTGAGGAGTTAGAGTATGACCATGGTCATCATTTGACTTCATATTCAAGCTCTTATAGCAGCAGGTACTTTTATAGGCTCACACTACTAGGGGGACATTGCATTGTCTCCTCTTGGAAGGCCTAATTCTGCTTGTTACATTCCCAATCTAATCATTCGCTGCTACATTAATTCACATGCTAGATCTGCTTAGTTGATTCCTTCGTCCAGCCTAATTGGATTATTAATTAGATGAAATAAAGACAAATTATTTTTTTCCACTTATTTGGCAGAAACTGATCTTCTTGATGAAGGTTTTTTTCATTGGTCTGGATTGCATCAAGAGAGCTTTAGAAGAGGCAGTCTGCGTTTAATTAGAACAACGTGTGTCTATTAAATTGATCGGCCTAATGTTCAAAGTGTATTAGGTTTTTTTTTTACCCTGTAATTTTTATCTTAAATGCTTGCAAGCGTTAATGAGATGATACAAAGTACTCATACTCAGTCTTAATGCTTTAGGGTGATGTATTACAAACTGGAAAGACTAACTTCTTGAATTTAAAGTGATGAAGGATTAGTTGCTTTATCAGGAATATTTGGCAGTCTTTGATCCTTTTGGGCAGATGTTCGGACACTTCATGCCACAGTAATGCAAAAATAAGCCAATGGAAATTGGATGCCCCCAACTGTATATTTCAGGGACCCTTTAAAAGTATGTGAACTTCAGTAACCTTTACCTTCTTTAAACATTAAAGGCTTCTTACTGTATCTTAGTTGATAGACACCTTTATCTTTGGTTGTTTCAATTTAATCAAATATTTGATGGGTAAATTAAGTCACAATTATGCCCCTTTTCAATCTGAAAAAAGGTTCTTTAGGGAGGATTGTTATTTTGCACTTTTTTTATTAAAGCAGACCAAAACCCCCATAACAGTCTGCCCCACTAAGTGACATTCCTGGATTTTGGTTCGCTTTGAGGTACATACAGATTACTTAATATAATAAAAAAGACTTTATTATGTTAAGGGAAATCTCTCACTTTACATAATGATGTTTTAATTATTAATCCAAAGCTCAACATTACTCTTTGGTGTATTAAAATGGATCATTATTAGCACTTGTCAGTTTCATCTCTGTTTTAACACAGATGTTTACTAGTTTGCGGAGTAAAAATGTGGCACTGCATGATTAATTTGACAACTGAGACCTTGCTCAGATCTTTCAGATAATTGTGACAGATGCAGAGTCATGCCAAAGAATTTATCCTCTAACGACAAATTAAAATCGAGCCAACTATTTTTACCATTGCATTCCTTCAGATGACGACTATCGCCAATCATTACTATTGGATCGCTTTTATTAACAAGCCAACATGCAAGGGGTCATGCTGATTTGGGGTACTTATAAATGTAACAAAACAGTCTGTTTACGAGCTTATACACTTACCCTACATCCACACTCACATGGTGGCTGGAGATGGGTATTCCATTAAAGAGTCATGTGTCTGCTTATTGTGCACCCCTGGTAAACCAATACAGCACAAAGCACAGTAAGCTAAGGATGCCATGCTCAGCGGCTTTCACCTTTAGAGCACAAGGGCTGTTTGTTATGTTCATTCAAATCGTCATGCATCATTTTTGGATCGCTTTATGGTTTGCCGGGCCAACTTACACATTGCGGTCCAGAGGGAATGAGGAAGTGTCAGCTGACTTGCGGTGGTATCAATGAAATTAGAACTGTGACTACAAACAGTATAACACTGAAGGGCATCCTTTATCACTTTGTCATGTTAGGCTAAACCCTAGGCTTATGTGGCATTGTGGCAATTAGCAGTCAACCAGAAGGAATTATTATCCATATATGCACAGCAACAGGCATGAACTTTTGGCATTTTCTCTGGCCAGTGCAGAGATTCAGACTGGTGAGTAAAATTGCCTGTTTTTAGGGATGTCCAACGATATTGAAGTGGATGGGCATCCCAAATCGACATGCCCAGGGATTGTGAATCTGAGGGCTAATGGAAGGTATAGGTCCACTGTAAGAGGTTACCATAAAAAGACTTTGAGAGGTCACAGACTCTAACCCTTCCCGACTCAAAAAAAAAAAATAAATAAATAACAGTTGGAATTGGGCAAAATTGTGCATTTTCTTCTATTTAAAAGAAACATCTTTAGCGAGCATCCCGATAATGGATTGTGGGATGGATGGAGCGGAGGCGGCTCATCACTGCTCTGCGTAAAAGCTTGCTCTCTGCAGGGAGTTGTGTATTCTGGCTGCACAGTAGAATGCATCTCGGTGTTATGTAACATCAGCGGCACTCTTTGCAGCTCCCCACGGCTTGCTCGCAGCCCTTCTCTGGTGTTTCCTGGGCTACAATCCATTCCAAGAAGATCTATTTTTAAATCGCAAGCTGCTGATGCGTGGAATCTTCCTGGGGCGGTGACAATTGGGAATAGGTGGCTTCAGTCGACAGCCATGTGCGAGACCCCCATAACTAGCGCATCAGGCTCACTGCTTGATCTCTGCAATAGCTTTGATCTCACTTCCTGCTGAGCAGCTCACAGGGGTCCATCTGTCCCAAATATTACACATGCTCCAACATTTTCACATCTCTCAAACTTTCCCCTCCTACCCTCCCAGGTTAACAATTGGGATGATCAATTAAAGTGTCAAAGTTATAGTTGTAGTTGTAGAATCATACATCATACATCAGACATACATTCAATTCATTGGCTAACTGCTTCATTAATTGGGGCAAGGCTCCAGATGGATACAGAAGATCTATCTATCTATCTATCTATGCAATGTTTAATTATCCCATAAAATACCATTTTGTGAATACTCACCTTGTAAAATGGGTATTATAAGTATGTCACACACCCCGCTTCAAGATATTCATTACCTGTGGGTAGTATGGTCCTGTAGAGGGCTTCTGCAGAGATGATTGGAGGAAAGAAAGCCCCTCCCAGTCCATAAGTACCTGGGACCTCCCACTCATTACCCAGTATAAAGAAAGCAGTAAGGTAAAGGACCAGGAAGAGCCAAATATCAGTCATAACAACGCAAAGTTCACCATATGAAGGATGCAGAATCCAAAGGGCGGGTTGAAGCGGGGTGTGTGACATACTTATAATACCCATTTTACAAGGTGAGTATTCACAAAATGGTATTATTCTAAGTATGTCACACACCCCGCTTCAAGATATTCATTACCTGTGGGACATCCAATAGCAGTGTCCATAAAGGGTGGGGATCCAAAAACAAGGTATAAAGCACAACTCAAACTACTGCAGCCTGCAGAACTTTGCGGCCAAAAACAGCATTCGCTGAGGCCCGCACATCAACCTTGTAAAACTTTGAAAAAGTGTGAACAGAAGACCAGGTAGCGGCCTTGCAAACTTGCTCAACAGAGGCCTGGTGCTGAAAAGCCCAGGAGGCCCCAACCGCACGAGTAGAATGAGCTGTAACACGAAAGGGAGGATCTCTCCCCTTAGCAGAATAGGCCCCTACAATGGCCTGACGGATCCATCTGCTGATGGTAGACTTTGTGGGTGCTAGACCCTTCTTGGGCCCAAAAGGCACCACGAAGAATGCATCAGTCTTGCGAAAGGCAGACGTTACCACCAAATAATACTTCACAACACGAACCACATCCAAAGAATGCAGGACCCTCTCCTTGTCATTGCTGGGGTTAGGACAGAGAGAGGGCAGAACAATATCCTGATTTAAATGAAAGGACGAAACCACCTTAGGAAGAAAGTCCGTCTTAAAACGGAAAACCGCTTTATCCTGATGTCTTTCAAAATATGGAGCTTGAATAGACAGAGCCGCCAACTCAGAAACACGTCTAACTGAAGTGATAGCTACCAAAAATGCCACCTTCTGCGTAAGGGAAGACAAAGGAATATCATGCAAGGGCTCAAAGGGGGGACCCTGTAGCGCAGAAAGAACCAAATTCAAATCCCAAACCGGAATCAAAGGCTTCCTAGGAGGCCGCACATGCGTAACCCCCTGGAAAAAGGTCTTAACCAAAGGATGTAGTGCAAAAGACTTTTGGAAAAATACCGCCAGGGCAGACACCTGCCCCTTCAGAGTACTGAGTTGGAGCCCTAAGTCCAGACCATGTTGCAAGAACTCCAAAATCCTAGAAACAGAGAATTCCCTACAAGGGAAGGCCCTAGACTCACACCAATCAATATAAGACCTCCAAGTCCTATAGTGAAGATGATGAAGAAGACTTCTTTCTAGCACGAATGAGAGTCTGAATAACAGCGTCAGAAAGACCTTCCTCCTTCAAGATGGAGGTTTCAGCAGCCACGCCGTCAAAGCCAGCGTTGGTAAATTGGGGTAACGAAGATGACCCTGTGTGAGCAGATCTGGCAGCAGGGGCAGAACGAACTGATCTTCTGCCAACCTTACCACGTCTGCGAACCAGACCTGTCTTGGCCACCTTGGAGCTACCAGAATTGCTGTTGCTCTCTCCAGAGCAAGCTTGCGCACTACTCTGGCCACCATGGGAAACGGAGGGAACAGGTACAGAAACCCCAGATCCCTCCAGTTCAGGGACATGGCGTCCGTCACGAGAGCCAGTGGGTCCTTCGCCAGAGACACAAAAGCCGGAAGTTTGTGATTGTGACGGGAGGCAAATAGGTCCACCGCCGGTGACCCCCACCTGAGACAAATTGAGTGAAAGACCCTGGGATTGAGAGACCATTCCCCCTTGCGGGCTGACATCCTGCTCAGAGAGTCCGCCTCCGTGTTCTCCACACCTGGGATGTAAACTGCTGAGATACACGGGACATGTCTCTCTGCCCAGTCCAGGATCAGAGACACTTCCTTGAGGGCATTCCTGCTGCGGGTTCCTCCCTGGTGATTGATGTAGGCCACTGCCGTCCGATTGTACGACCTCACCTGGACCGGCAAGTCTCGCAGTCGATAAGTCAAATGACAAAGAACCAACCTGATGGCCCTCAATTCCAGAACATTGATAGACTCGTGAGCTTCCAGGGGACTCCACAAACCCTGAACTTGCAGATCCTTCCAAAAGCCCCCCCATCCTGAGAGGCTGGCATCCGTAGTGACTCCCACTGAGGAGTCCGAAAGGATCTGCCCCTCAGTAGGTTGGTTGAGTTCAGCCACCACCGAAGCGAGCGGCGAACCCGGGGAGACATCTGAAAAAGATGATCCAGCGACTGAGGAGACCTGTTCCAGACCGATAACAGATGGAGCTGTAGTGTCCTTGTGTGAAACTGAGCAAAGGGAACTGCCTCGAATGAGGCCACCATCAAACCCACCAGTCTCATCCCTAGAGGGATGGACGGTCGAGGCATGGACATGAGCGACCGAACCAACTCCTGAATCAGAAGAACCTTGGACTGAGGAAGGAAAACTCTGGCCAGATCTGTATCCAGAGACATTCCCAGAAAGGATACTGTCCTGGATGGGTGTAGGGAGGACTTGGGGTAGTTGATCACCCAGCCGAACCTCTCCAGAGTGGATATTACCGTCCTGGTGTCCAATTCTGCCTGGCTGAATGACGGTGCCATGATGAGGAGATCGTCCAGATATGGCACAATGCGAATCCCCTGCGCTCTGAGGAGAGCCATCACCCCAGCAAGCACCTTGGTGAAAACTCTTGGAGCTGTGGTGAGACCGAAGGGAAGAGCTACAAACTGAAAGTGCCGATCCTCCACCGCGAACCTCAGAAACCTCTGGTGTGCGGGAAAAATGGGAACATGGAGGTAAGCGTCCTGAATATCTATGGACGTCATGAAGTCCCCCTGACGAAGAGAATGAATAGCCGAGCGCAACGTTTCCATGCGAAACCTTCACAGTCTGATGAACTTGTTGAGAATCTTTAGGTCCAGTATGGGCCGGACGGAGCCATCCTTTTTGGGGACCGTGAACAGATTTGAGTAAAAACCCCGACCCCGGTCTAATGAGGGAACTGGGCAAATGACTGCCATTTCCAGAAGACTCGATACTGCCGCCCGGAGCTGCTGCGCAGCCAGTGCCTCCGGGGACACCCGAGACCTGAGGAAACGCGGGGGAGGGTAGGACTCGAACTCCAGCTTGTAGCCGGAAGACACCACTTCCCGGATCCACCTGTCCGAGACCTCTCGGTTCCAGACCTGGGAGAAGTGCTGTAGCCGTCCCCCCACCCGCACGGGTGAGGGCGCCCCCTCATTGTTGAGCGGGCTTGGCCACGGGTTTGGGTTTTGAGCCCCAATTGTATCCTTAACGGGCACGTCCTCTGCCCCTATTCCAGGAATTTCCCCTTGTAGAAGGGAAGGCGAAACCTCTTCCTGCTCTAGATCCCCGAAAGGAAGGAGTGAAGGAAGAAGCTCCTCGAAAGGGGCGACGTTGCTTCTTGCGTTGAGGTAGTTTGCCCCCCTTGGCCACGGCATCCAGCTTGTCTCCAAAGAGCCGTAACCCAACGAAGGGAAGAGCTGTTAGTGACTTTTTTGACCCAAAGTCAGCCGCCCACTGGCGTAACCAAATTGAACGCCTGATAGTAACCATTAGAGCAGAGGCTCTACTACTCATCATCAAGGAATCATCCAAAGCGGCCACCATGAAGGACAAAAACCCCTCACATTGTTTTAGTTCACGAAATTCCTCACTGTCCGGATTCAAACCGGAGGAGGATAACAAGTGCCTGACCACCTTTCTAGTAGCCACCGCCAACAGCGATGAGGCACAAACAGGCCTTATTGCTGCCCCAATACTGGCAAAACCATGACAAGCCATCTGGTCAATGCGTTTATCCTCACCATCCTTAAGAGAGGAACAATCAGGGTTGTTCAATACGGCTGAGTTGGATAACCCCAAAATAGGGGCGTCCACCTCGGGGGGAGACGCCCAGCGCTTAACCGTATCCACTGGAAAAGGATACCTCTTATCCCAACTTTGGGGAATGCCTGGGAGCCGGGCAGGCCTTTCCCATTCCTTAGAAATAATATTATCAAAATGCTTTTGATTAGGGAATTCCAACCGCGGCTTGGATTCGTCATAAAGCTCCCCTTGCTGTTGAGGAACCTCCGCCGGAGGCGAGATAGCAAGCACCTCAAACATCTGAGTCAGAACATTAGGAGTATCCAAGGAAGTCCCTGAGCTCTGATCGGAATCAGCACCAACAAATTGCTGATCATCAGAAATATCTGAATCCTCAAATAATTCCCCTTCTTCTAGAGGGGAATAATCTGACCAATCCAGGCCGTCCTCGTCATCATCATATTCAAAATGATTAACCGGTGATAAATGCTTCCTCTTAGCCGGTGCTTTCTTGGCAACCGTGGAGGAAATTAATTTTTCAATACTGGCCAACCTGGCACACACATCAGATTGCGACTGCCCCCCCGTGGCAATCTCACACGGGGCACGGGTCAAAGTGGGAGGGGGAGAGGATGAAGCCGGCTGCGCTGACCCAGATGCCTGGGGACCGGACTGCCGTGTAATAGTCTGCTGTGCACATGATATACATAGGAAAAAATCATCCCCTGTTAGGGATACCCCACAACCCATACACTTCCGGGATTGTCCCGAGGGGAGCCCGGAATCTTGGGATGCCTCCATAAGGTGAACTTGAATAGTCGCTATGAGTGAGGGAATTACGCTATTAAGCAACCCGGGATGCCCTTATATTGTCCAAGTGGGAGGTTTTGTAATAAATAGCAAAAGTACCCAGGTACTCTAGGACCAGGAGAAACCTAAAAAAATTCCTGGCAGTTCAGCCTGAAAAACATAGAAAAAGACAGTAAGAGGTTCTCCCTATATAAACCTATATCTATTATACCTATATATATACATATATATATGCAAATATGTACAACGGCCGCAGGGCCACTCACTGAGTCTTTGGGCGCCAATACACTGTGTCCTCTGCCTGAGGTAACACAGATCAGAGCGGGAGACGCAGCAGGGGGGCGTGGCCAGCGTGGATCGCGCGCTGCAAGGCTCCGCCCAGCAGCTCCAAACTCCTAAAGGGCGCGGGCTGCGGCTTCATACCGAAGGCCCGGCCCCGCCCCCTCACTGAAGAGCGTGAGGGGAGAAATCCTCCCCTCAGCTCTGAGGTAAAAATCCAGCACCTGTCTCAGCTCTGAGGTAAAAATCCAGCACAGTGTCTGTCAGACGTGAGGGGAAGCTCCCCTCCATCAACACTCGCGCACCGGTGCCGCAGGCAGCCGCGGCACCGGGCGCATAATAGAGCCGGTAGCAGCCCGCATAACAAGCGGAGCTGCTCCCCGCTCGGTCACGCTACCAGCTCCAAACTCCTAAAGGGCGCGGGCTGCGGCCTCATACCGAAGGCCCGGCCCCGCCCCCTCACTGAAGAGCGTGAGGGGAGAAATCCTCCCCTCAGCTCTGAGGTAAAAATCCAGCAAAATCCAGTCTGTCAGCAAAAAAGATTGCAACAAGTTTACATTATAACTATTCATACCAGAAAAGTAAACATTTTAAATAAATCTATTTTCCAGGCGCCTCCATAGAAAAACACCAGAAGCTGAATAAGAGGCCTCCACACAACTAAAAAAGGGGAATAGGCCATTTAAGGGGAAAATTAAACTCTTGGACAGGGCATCCCAAACCGGAGTCACCAACCCGGTATAACCGCCTACCCTCTTTAAAGGGTCTCGCGGTGGAGCATAGCTCCCGAGCACCTGAGGTGCTGTTATACCCTCACTCGGACAGCAGTCAAGACTGGGAGGCATTTAAATAGCTATATATTAATAAAGGGAATAAAGAGTCCGAACGGAAATAAAAATATATATAGGCCGGGAGTAGACCCGGCTACCTTAAAGTCCCCCTGTGCAAGGAGGAGATATCATCTGCTGCTTGCTCGCCGTCTGCAGAGATGAAGACTGGGTAATGAGTGGGAGGTCCCAGGTACTTATGGACTGGGAGGGGCTTTCTTTCCTCCAATCATCTCTGCAGAAGCCCTCTACAGGACCATACTACCCACAGGTAATGAATATCTTGAAGCGGGGTGTGTGACATACTTAGAATATATATATTTGTTATCTATATATCCATTCCTTATCTACCTACCTACCTACCTATCCAATTAGTTTATTTATCTACACTATCTTTTTATTAAATATATATCTCCCTTATCTACTCATCTATTTGATCTTGTATGGCCGGAATGTTGGATTTCTTGGAAGTGCCAGAAGGATGCACCTTACCTAAACATCTCTCCTTTGTCTGGTAATGTGCAGGGTGCTATTAACTGGCAGGGTGAGCACAGCTAATTAATACCGAAGGAGCAGCGCATGTGCCTGCTGTGCGCCCCTGTCAGTGTGGTGACAGATCAGGAGCAGGTGAGTAAAAATAGGCCATTTCCCATTATCTTCTTGCTCAGGGGGTGGGAAGTATATTTCATTTTTTTTACATATCTGCCAAAGAGGTTTAAATAAGTCTCTGTGCCATGCTGTCATCCCTCGCCATGCACACGCTCCCTGAGGCTGTCCTGCCGGGAATCCTGAATCTACCATGCTGCATTATTTTTTATAGAAACTGACTATTTACTACAGTATGAGTATAACCCGCCTAATGGCAAGGAAAAGTTGTTAGACATGTGCCAATATGAAAAAGGGATAACTGTTCTAGTGGGAACATTTTGCTTTGCCCAGTTCTCAAGGTCTAGTTTTAGCAGAACCCCAATGTTTAGACACTGGAAAACTTTTATTGCCATTGCATTGTTACATAACACTATGGGTGTATGAAAGATGGACCCCTTGATCAGCCCGTGAAGCATCTTATGTGGGTGGACTCATATTGCTTGTAAAAGCCCCTTTCCTCCCAATTACAAAGGTACCACAAATGTATTGGTAGACTCATGTTCCTGCCCAGAAGACACTGCAAACTGAAAAGAGCACTTTATGTGATTTTCAAATAAAATAAAACTACAAGGGTTAACCCTTTATTTTTTTTGTCCAGCAAAACCAGCCTGGTGGACCAGGGCATGGAGGCTGGTGGCCAGTCCCCAGTCCTAAAGGCCACCAGCCCACAAGTGCACCGGGCTCTTCTGCACTCCTCTTTCCTTGGGGGATGCATGAAATCAAGTAGGCTTGCTGTCAGGTGACTTGCTGGCCTAGTCATGGAGCTTGCGCTTTTGAAATGCTGGCATTTTAATGGAAGGCGTTGGTACAGTATTCCTTATAATTGACCATTTACACTGGAAGAGGCAAGTTCTACTGCCAGGTTTCAGTGCAGTAGCACGGTTTAAGGCTCACAATGCAATCCAGCTATTGCACATTCATACTAAATCCCATTCCCCAATGCATTGTTAATCCTAAAAAAAAATGTTCATAAACAGTATTGCAGGGAAAGAGGGGGCATCAAAAGTGTTTCCCTACATTGAAGCCTGGCAGTAGCAGCTTTCCCTTCCAGGGTAAAGAGCCAAGCTGGAGCAGTGCAATATGCGGTCAATGTTTTATGTGATCTTCAAAAGCTTAATTGCATTATGAACCCTAAAATCTTGTTCAGAAACCATTTTGGAGACGAAAAGCAGACCCCCAAAAACCTTTCCCTACTTGAGGAGGCATAACACATGACCCTTTGTGTGTAACACTCACTGTACTCTACAAGCTACTGTTCTGTACCTACTCCGCTAGCTGTTAATAACAGTGTACCACCATACCTGCTTTAAAAATTGCTCCAGTAGCTTGCACCTATTTAATCAGTGATATATTATACCATAGGGGTACTCACCTTGTCTTCCGGTTGATGTACGGTATGAATGTAAATTGACTGCCTCCATGCCAATTCACTATTCTTCCCTTACACCTGTTTGAATTTTTGAAAAATGAGTTACATATTTCAGCAGAAATGTTTTTAATAGGGTAGAGAGCCTTGCTGCATAAGGCACCGAGGCTCTCCAATTAGGCAGAGGGGTAATCCATATTTTTTTTGAACCATTAATCCTAATTTGATTTTGAATGAATATTTTGGGTGGGTGAGGTACAGGAGTTTTAAGTAGACCTTGTATATCAGGTGTTGGGCCTTTCTGATACGGTGAGGAGGTTCTCCTTACTTTTGTGAGTAACACCTTATTCGGAGCTGGTATTGATTTGGTGTATGGAGTCTACACATCAGACCTGAAAGGAACAGTTCCAGAATACAGAGGCACATCTGAGAGACAGTAGGCAGGGATGGTGGTGACAGGTTCCCTTTTCCCAGCCTGCTGTACCATCTGAGTGTCCTGTAAATCTGACAGCATGGCGATGCACTCGGGAGGCATCATGGGAATTTATCAGCACCATAAAGCCCACCCGGAGCCAGCGGCATCAACACATTCATTGACGGTGCTGTCAGGACGAGTTACAGGGAGAAAACAGACAAACAGCTGCAACTTCCCGACCGGGACAGCCCAGTGTGAACGATTTGCCTATTATGCGCAAATGGCTGGCTGATAATTGGCTGTAGCACCATCGCTGAACAGACAAAGTCATTTTATTTTCTGGTATGCCTAAAGTGCCGGATGGGGAAGGAAGGAGGTACACGTTACAGTCCTTGCAAGGTGAAATGTGTTTCATCTTTATTTGGGGAATGTGAGCTGTGCATTTTATTGGAACGTGTGTATCACTCCGAGCGACAGCATCACTTGTACTGCCCCATAAAACAATACTGATGTCACTGAAAACACCACCCTGCCCAAGAACAGCTCACAGGGGGTCCTGCCAAGACACATGAACCCATCACTCCTGGAGGGGACCATACCTGACCCAGTTCTGTCATGACTGTTTCTCATATTACCCATATATGCCTAATCTATGTTCATCCTTCCTTCTATCTATCCCATATCTATCTATCTATCCCATATCTATCTATCTATCTATCTGTCTATCTATCTATCCCATATCTATCTATCTATCTATCTATCTATCTATCTGTCTATCTATCTATCTCATATCTATCTGTCTATCTATCTATCTCATATCTATCTATCTATCTATCTATCTATCTCATATCTATCTATCCCATATCTATCTATCTATCCCATATCTATCTATCTATCCCATATCTATCTATCTATCCCATATCTATCTATCTATCTATCTATCTATCTATCTATCTATCTATCTATCTATCTCATATCTATCTATCTATCTCATATCTATCTATCTATCTCATATCTATCTATCTATCTCATATCTATCTATCTATCTCATATCTATCTATCTATCTCATATCTATCTATCTCATATCTATCTATCTACCTATCTATCTCATATCTATCTATCTATCTCATATCTATCTATCTATCTCATATCTATCTATCTATCTCATATCTATCTATCTATCTCATATCTATCTATCTATCTCATATCTATCTATCTATCTCATATCTATCTCATATCTATCTATCTATCTCATATCTATCTATCTATCTCATATCTATCTATCTATCTATCTATCTATCTATCTATCTATCTATCTCATATCTATCTATCTATCTCATATCTATCTATCTATCTCATATCTATCTATCTATCTCATATCTATCTATCTATCTCATATCTATCTATCTATCTCATATCTATCTATCTATCTCATATCTATCTATCTATCTCATATCTATCTATCTATCTCATATCTATCTATCTATCTCATATCTATCTATCTATCTATCTATCTATCTATCTATCTCATATCTATCTATCCCATATCTATCTATCCCATATCTATCTATCCCATATCTATCTATCCCATATCTATCTATCCCATATCTATCTATCCCATATCTATCTATCCATCCCATATCTATCTATCCATCCCATATCTATCTATCATCCCATATCTATCTATCATCCCATATCTATCTATCTATCCATCCCATATCTATCTATCATCATCTATCTATCTATCTATCTATCTATCTATCTATCTATCTATCCCTCTCATATTTATCTCTCTCATATCTATCTATCTCTCTATCTATCTCTCTATCTATTCAATTCAATTCAATTCAATTCAATTCAAAAGAGCTTTATTGGCAGGTCCAAAAAAACATTTAGCATTGCCAAAGCAAGAGGGAATAACAAATGGGGGGGGGTGTTGGGTTATTGCGGCAGGGTTTGGTGTACATTGGTCCAGTGATGATGGCAGGTGGAGAGGTATAGAGGCAGTAGGGGGTTGCGTAGGATTAAGGGGCAGTATATGGGTTTGAAATCCATAGATTCTAATTGTCCTTTTAGTTGGGGCAGTATAGAGGTGGGGTATAGGGGGCAGTATAGGGGTATATCAGTCCATGGTCTCTTATGTTCCTCTCAGTTGGTGGCAGGTGGAGACATATTGGGCGGCTATTTGCAGGGTGGGCTCCTCTTCTCCCAGCAGGATGTGGAGTTTCCTCTCATCATCTATGGAGGTGAAGTCCGGGATGAGGGTGGAGAGTCTCTGGAAGTAAGTGTCCCTGGTGGATGAATATTTGCTGCAGTGTAGCAGGAAGTGGGCCTCATCCTCCAGGGCCCCCTGCTCACAGTGCCGGCACAGTCGGCTCTCCCGTGGCTTGTATGTCTGCCTGTGCCGGCCTGTCTCCATCTCCAGGCTGTGGGCGCTCAGTCTATAGAGGCTCAGGGTCTTCCTGTGTTTGGGGTGGTGCAGCCTCTCCAGGTATGGGGCCATGGTGTAGTTCCTCTTTAGTGATTGGTAGATGGTAAGTTTCTGGGAGTTGCTTATTTCTTTCTTCCAATCCTCTATATATTGCTCCTGGCAGCTCTCTATCGCCCCCTTTATTTGTGCTTTTGTCAGGGCTTGTCGGGGGTTTTGGCTGGACAGGTGACTGACACTCAGTTGGAGGGCACAGGGTTTGTTCTGGGCCCCATGGCTCAGGGAGGCTTTGTGGTGGTAGGAGTCGGGGCTGCTGCTCTGTATGTGCCCCCAGAATGACAGCGCCCTCTTCTGCACCTGGAACCATAGAGGGAACCCAGATGAAAGGTCTCACTAGACCATGTACCTATGCTTAGATTCGGGTTGCAGGGAGATACATTGTATTCAGGCATTCTAATGAGAGAACATACAGTCAAGGTGGACCTATGTCCATCCAACCTTCATGTCTACAGGGGAATATTTCAATGAATGAAGCCGAGTTTCATGTTAAATCCTCATTAGATTCACCTTCTGGGGTGATGCAATCAATGGAAGTGTCACTCTTCAATTAACCTATTCTGATTCCTTTTCTGCAGACTCTCCAATAAACAATGCTCCTTCCCCCAGGGTCTAATCTTATTAAATACCAATTCTAATGGGCTTTACATTCCAAGATTCCATTAGAATGATTCCACATAGATGTCATGTCCCTGGCTGATGCTGTCCTGATGTGACTGGTCTACTGGCTGAACCCCCTTGCAATGCATTGTGGGTATGATGGGTGTCAGAAAGGATCCTGGTCAGCACGGTTTGAGTATAGAGATCTTCGCTTAGCTAAAACAGAAAATCCAACTAAAACTTAGATTTAATAACAGAAACTTCTTGTAGAAACAACATATCTTGTTTCTTACCCAGCATCACACCCATCAGCAGTAATGACCTAATCTATAAGATTCCCGGGCCGATCCAATCCGTCCCCGTGGGGCATCCAAAATCGGGATGCCCCGCTGTGTGAAACCCCCCAGGATGCCCACTAACCTTACCTTACACCTGGTCCAACGGCGCATGAGCGGGCCACATCTCGCGCATCTGTCTAGCAGGGCACAATCCCTGTTAGAGCGAAGCGCAAGATGCGGTCGCCAATGTGCTCAGAGCTGCTGGAGTTTGACGGCACTTTGACGCGCATACCACAGCGGCTCCGAGCACGCTGATTGGACGAGCGGCTGCGCATGCATCGTAGGAGTGGGGTGAGGTGAGTTTTTAATGGAAATCCGGGGGGGGGGGGTCACATAGCGGGGCACCCCCGATCGGGGTAGTGGACCAAAACCCAGGATAGTCAAAATCCTGGGTGTTGGTCCACTTTAAGTGACTTCCTTTCCTTGTTGAATGATTGCTAAATCTTGTATTGTATCACCTAATCACTATATATTGATTGAATTAAATTAAAGTGGGCCAAAACCCACATTTTAAACTAGCGTCCCCTGAATTGCCCCCCCCCCCCCTCCATGAAGAGAACCTTTTGCCAATTTTGAGTGCTCCTGCTTCACTCTAATCCCAGATAATGGCGCCTGTTTTAGCTGTAAACCTCCTCCATTCATTGCAACTGCTGTGTGTGGCAATGATGTCATTGCCACGGCTATGCAATGACTGACCTCCTGCCATCTTACAGAGAAGGACAGGAAAAAAACAGTGTTCCAGGATGATTCGACACCCTACGAAGAGAATATCGTCAAGAGCTATGGCCAAGTGTATTTCACAAGTTCGGTGGGTTTTGGTCCACTTTAAATTGAATTGACTGAAGTCACTAAACTTTCTGTGGCATCATTCATTCTATTGTAGTTTTAAAAAAAGAGGGTTTTAATGAACTGTGTATTTTTAAATACTACACAGCCCTACAGGACCCTAAACAGACCTAATCCATCCGCCACCTGATGCTATGTCCTGCATTTTTTCTTTTGACATTTTTAACATTTTGTTTTAAATACTATTCATTCCAAAACAATCTTACAACTAATTTCGATGAATTGGACCCAAAACGAATCCGCCTCTGATGGCTACCATTGCCACTACAGCAGACCAGCAAGCCTCCTTGCACCAGGTACAAAAAAAAGCAGCAGGTTACCTTGTTCCAAATGCCAGTTGTAGTGACTGTGGGGGGGGGGTTCAAATGTACAAAAAGCATTGAATAGCACTGAAATGTTTTAGTGTCTACCAATGATACATCTGTTCTTGAAGGGTGTCACCCTATGCTACGGTAAAGTGTTAATCCAGGCAGAGGTTTTGCTGCACTCATAAATCAGATCTCTGCATCCTTAGAGAGTACCAAAGGATTTCTCTGCACACATAAACCATAGTGCAAGAAAGATTATAAGAGCATCAGGTGCCCCCTCCCCACTTTCATAGCGCTCCTGAGATAATTCCATGTTACAGTTTTACTTAACTTACACTTATTTAGCATCCCATGAAGATAAATCCATAAAGAGCTGGCGAGCGGAGAGCAGGATTAATTATGAGCATTGTGACTGGAGGAAAAGATCGGATTAGAATCTTAGTGGCCGCGCAGAGATGAAAATCCCGGATAGAAGGAACTGGATGGAGATAATATATGTGAGGGAATCATGGGAAGAAAAGCCCCCACTATAGAATAATACACAACCGGCACATGCAGCATTACGTGGAAAATAATGTTACACAGGAAAAGCCACCAAAGATCAAGCCTTAGTATCACCCATGTTGTCCACGGAACCCTCTATACCCTGGGACTCCCATAATATCCAAAGTACCATCATCCAACCTGTGTGCCACCCCATTACAGTACCCAGGACCCTCTTTTCCATCCTGCTTATACTTTTACTTACTGCTCACAGGTCTCTTTATTCAACTCTTCATGCTACCAATACTATCCAGAGACCCCTCTGTACCACCCTATGACCTATCCATACTTTCCAGAGATCCATTTATACCACCCTATGACTTACCTATACTGTCCAGGGACCCCTCTGAACCACCTTGCTTTCCACTCATATTGTTATGTTAATATTATATTGTCTATAAATATCATATACAACAGTTACCATCCAAGGACACTGACACCAACCTGCAACCCACTTACACCACATACTGCACCTAGACCTCATTAAAAAAAACGTGTGTAGCAAAAGTAGTCCAGACAAAGGTTCCAGGTTTTATCAAATTGCAGCCATTTATCTTGTGAAAGATGCAATAATTTCTCATTAATGATGGTCCATTTAATTTTGCCTAGTGTCGATTGCAAGTTGATACCTTTCTTGCTTCCAGGAGATGGTAATGGTGAGTCTGTAATCAGCCTATCATGCCTAAATTTATCTTTTATTGTTTTCACATATCCCAGTAATACTTCCTATGGGTCAGGTGCAAGTACTTCTGTTATTTTTATGATTAGATGATAAACTTTATGCCAATAATTGCGAACTATCGGACATAACCACCATATATGGTACATGTCTCCCACAACATCACGACCCCTGAAGCACGTGTTTAGCACTCCAGGGAAATCTTTCACCAGTCTCACTGGTACCATATACCATCTAAGCAATACCTTAAAGGAGAGAGAGGTGTTGATAGAGAGGAGTGCAGTTTGCACAGTTAACATCCCCACTGCTGGATATCAATCTTATTTTCTACATCCCTCTCCTAGGCAATCATGTGCAGCAATCCAAGTTGTAAAGGGCAGACATAGTCCCTTGTTGCACAAGATAAGTACCGCATATCTTCTCGAAGATAGTCACTGGAGCACACGCAATTAAAGCCAGATTTCTGGATTTCAGGAAGTGCAAAATCTGGTCTCCCCGAACATTTCCCCAGCTGGGATCTGGAATTTCTCTTGCAACAGATTCAGGCAGTCCCTAAGTTCAAAAAGTGGGCAATACTATACAAGAATTTGTCACCCAAGTCCCTGGGCAGAACAAAGGATTCCTAAAAATTTGCATCAGAGGGCTACACTGAGAACACAAACCAGAAGCACAATTCAAGGCATCCCACAGTTGTATAGATGGCTTCAGTATTGGATTTCTAATTATCATGTTTGAGGAAGGCAGGAACAAAAACAAGTCTGGGGGGAGGTCCCAAAACTGCACTTGATCCATGTTGACCCAAGTTAGTTTACTGTGTGGTAGCAGCAGTGTTGCAAGTTGAGCGGTCCTAACTGTCACGTAGTATAGTTTTAAATTAGGGACCACCAAACCCACTGTTACTTTGTGCATATGATGTTTTGAGGTTTACTCTCAGGATCTAGATTTCCAAATAAACTTTTCCATAGCTACTAGCATGCTTTGTAAATCTTTCAGGTCAACCAGAATAGCCAGGGTCCTAAACACATAGAAGAAAGAAGTTTGGGAAGGATATTAATTTTAAGTGCTGCAATGCGGCCGGAACAAGGTAAAGGTAGAGTCTCCTAAAGCTTAGATTCTCTCCTCAGGGTTCTAAACAGTGGAGGGAAGTTGTCAGAATATAGATTTCCCAGATATGAAGTGATATTAAAGCCAAGATAATTTATATAATTAGGGGGGCACTTAAATCTAAATGCGGATCTAAGGTTATGTAATAATGTAGGACTTAAATATAAGGTTAAGGCCCCTGACTGAAATTGGTGGTCTTTAGCCGAGTTATTCAGAAGGTTGCATTTGATTTCAACTTCCGGCTCATTGGGACTTTTTTTTATCAACTTTGATTTGAATAAACTGTCCCCGGATGTGTGCCTTATGTGCTACCCAATTGTTTGAATTGGAGGTATCCTCCGGCCTATTGTTCAAAAAGAAGCCGCATATAGGATTACTTATTGCTTCTGTGACCTCAGTCTTTCCTAAAAAAGATTTGTTGAGTCTCCACTGGTTAGAGTCAGGCCTGCCCAAAAGTCTCTCAGAGTCAGAGTGGATGGAATAAAGACAAGGTCTATCCTGAAATATGTTGAATGGGCAGTGGAATAGAATGTATAATCCCGCATTGATGGGTTAGTTTTCCTCCAAATATCGACAAGATCTAAAGAGGTTATCCATTTAGAAAGTTGCCTGCTAGATTGTGGTGGGGATTAGCGAGTCCCCTCCCAGTATATGCGTACCTTCCCATTTACCCGCCAAGGTTTCTGGGTGGCTTGTCCAGTGTTGGAGGGCATATTAACTTATTATTGAAACCCTTGTGTCTGCTATATCGCCTTTAACTAGTATATACGACCATGTGGATGGTGGACCACTTCCCCCAGCGAAAGTGGATCATGTTTAGCTAAACAAACTGCCACTCCTCTCTTCTTTAATTGTAAATAACAATAACTAACTTTTCGAAGTCATAGCATTTCTTCAGTAGTACATGCTATAGCCCTGCATGATGTTCCTAGGCTGCTTATGTAAACTAGTATGTGAATGCAAATCGACTGAGACTATGTACAAAGCGAAGAGGAGATGGAAGGAAAGGGGCTTAGACAAGACAAAAATTAGGAGAGAAACACTGAAACTCACCAAAAAGGAACGATCTTCGTCATAATTACCATAATTGCCAACATCATACTCCCCAAAAGAAGACACAATCGAGTACCCTCAACCATTCTGTAAACCGTCAGTGGAAAGACGGCTCAATCTGCAATGTCTCCACCCATTACTCTGTGAGGTGGATATTCCGCAAAGTACAGGGGTGAGCATTATAACTTCCCCGGCAATAATGAAAACTGAAAACAATCTTTTTATTATCAACCACTATATAAAAGTGCACATCTCACTTTGCTAGCACTGTAAGGTAATATGAAACTCTGGCATAGACAAGAAGATCAAGATAGCCCAATACAAAAAACAACCATATAGTCCTAACAAAGTAATATATTTATGTAAGTCTCCTGGCACGAGGAGTCAAAGGCCGGGCAGCTTCACTACCCACATATAGTCCAGGCACTCTTTCCCCAATGCAGTAGCCAACCCCCCCCCCCCCCCCCTCCAGGATCTATATTTGGCCATGGTTGGTCAGTTAGCCCTCCCATACTCCACCATTAGATCCCCCCACAGACCCAGAAAGCAGAAGATGCCCCACAGGCTTATCCCTTCAGCTAAGACCACGTGTAATCCGCATCCCCAATGGGGGGGGCAAGAAACACACTGCTGCTGCACACCAACTCAAATTGTCACTTTAGGATTTTGTAGTCAGAGTACAGCCACACAGGATTCTTTTATAATTGTAAATAACTTTATTTCACACATGGCAGTAAAAGGATTACTTTCAGTAAATAACAAGCAGTCTCTTGCACATCCCCTCACTATTAGGGGAAGGCTCACCCCACAATGCTAGGCATAGGACTCAGGGTTCCCCTCAGCAGCTGGGCCCCACTTTCAACTTGTGCGTCCGGGGTGATGGCCAGGCGCAGGCCACTACACAGCAAAGTCTCTGTCACTGGGGAGCCACTCCAAAACCCCAGTCACTCCTTCAAACTATGATTTTACCTCAGGAAATGGCCATCTCAGGTGTATCCCGGCAACAGACGACTGGGGCTTCTCTCTCCTCTCCCCCAACTGGGAAGTCAGCTCACATCAGAGGTATGGAGGCAGTTTAGGGAAGATCTCCAGGGGCACCCCCAGTTGCTGGGGCCTACTCTGATTGGCCCGGCAACAGCAGCTACACTCCTCTCTCTCCCTTGTGGCTTGGATCTATTCCAAGGCCGTCCACCCCTCCCTTTTTAATTGCTCCTTCCCCGATCTCTCCCTGGCCATAATTTGTGTGATTTTGCAGGTCTCCTACCCACAACAAAGATGATGGTGGCACTAGGGTTTTTTTAATTTTTATTTTACTGGCTACTGGCCTGGTGGTGCTGGTATTTGTTATTTTACTGGTAACCGAGGATGGAAATAAAATTGCCAGAAAAAATAAATACTTACAACACCAGGCCAGTAGCCCATCAGGGGTGCCCTGCTGTGTGAAACCTCCTAAGTTACCTTTCCCCGGTCCTACGATACAAGCGCATTCACTATCGTCCAATCAGCATGCTCGGATCGGCTCAAGCCCTTTCATCTAGGAGCTTGTCTAATTCGCACCCCCCACTACCCTTTAACAGGGAGTGTGCCCAGACTGGCCATTCACAAATGCCTGGCACAAGCACGCGCTCTGATAAAGGGATAGCGGGGATGCGGCCGCTGCGTGCACATGCACCATTGGACCGGGAACAATGGTGAGTTTTCGGGCGACCTGAGGGGTTTCACACAGCGGGCACCCCCCATGACGGTGCCCCAGGGGGAGCTAGTATGTCTGCCCTGGAGTCTCCTAGACTCCGGGGGGGGGCGGGGGTTTGGTCCACTTTAAAGCGGACAAACAGTCAAAAATGACATAAACCAGGCCAACACATCCCCAGGGCAGTTTAGATTGCTGCACATACAAAATTCATTTACCTTTTTCTAAAAACAAAATGGCGGCTCATGCATTTGCAGGCAAACAGGAAGTGCTGCTGGGCTTCCTGTTATTGTGCATTGTCAGTTATGTCAGGCAGGCAGCAGCATGGCTGAGATGCTGGGAGAGGAAGTTCCAAAATGGCCACTACCTTTCCTTTCCAACTGTGCAACTGTGTACTTGGTCCAGTTTAAGTCCTGCAGGTCGGGAGATCTCGCTGGGGAACCTGCCTGGCTCTGTGGAAGTCCAGCTGAGGAGCGGATCATGCCGGGCTGTGGCTCCCTCCCCAACCTCTCATCTGTCCTCCTTTGCTGTCTTGCTATCTTGACCACCCCACACCTGGACATGGGAGGCTGCTGCTGTTTTGCTGCTGGCTACGAGCTCTTGTCATCCGCCACTGCCGGGGGAGTCCTGTCTTGGAACGCTGCCTCGGTGAGTATAATCGCTCTCTGCTTGACTTATTAATGGCTGTTATTGCCGGGTTGGTGCGGAGCCCCGGGAGATCACGTCTACTCCGCCACTACTAGCCATCTACTTTTAAACCATCCTTTTACCTACTTATACCACTCATAATGCTCATCAGCTTTCCTGTATAACCTTGTGCCCATGTGACACACATTTTTTAAATGAGCACTATCGCAAAATTGTGTAATACTAAAAATCCATATAAACACAGCAGCTATGGGAGGAGGAGTCACTGCAGGGGCCCCAGCAATATGTATGCCCCCCCCGCAGGTCACATTGCCGCCCCGCACCAGTTTGTTAGAAAACGGGTGTGTGACTGCTTTAAAGGTATTCAGCAGCCAAATAAAAAACAAAAATGAACTTAGCTTATGTCACACGCAGCTGTTCTCTCTTCGTCTGGCGATCATTAACTCACCCGATCGCTTGATCCGAGCCCATTCTGCATCATCCCAGGTCTGGGTGCCAATACATGAGGTTGGGTTCGATGGCGGGTCAGGTTTGTGGCCGACTCATACCACCCATACTGCCCAATGGCCTCCCTATACAAACCAATACGCTATCCATACCCTTGTTCTGTCCGGTACCTTCTGGTACCCGCTTGTACAAACCATAATTCACAATAGTGTCCTTATACCATGTACCACCTTCAATTTAAAGACCCCTCCATGCCAGTCTATAATCTAACTATATAACGTATCTTGTTCAGAAGCCTCATTATAAAATTGTGTGCACCACCAATACCATCCATCAAAACCATTGACCACTCAACACATAATGCAAATACATTATTATGCAATCCTGTGTACTAAGATGCATCCCACCCAGCCCTTCTGATCTGACCTATACCTCCCTAGGACTCTTTTACCATCTAGCTTTTCATCCATACCTCTAAAATCATAATTAAACATTTGTGTATCCTGCCATTCCTTGATTGGCTGCTATGTTATACTTTGTATTGCACAAATGATCTATTTCCACTTCACTGTAGTTCTGAGAGACAATGTGCCACTCGAAATGTAAGAATTCAATATCACAGACATACACATTTTCTAGGCTTCAATATCCCTCTTTCAGTCGCTCCCCATTTGGCAGAAGCATTCCGCAGGCATCGTCGTGTAATCTATGCAAATGACTAGAAAATGGCAAATCGGAATGGATGTCAATTGTGTCGGCGTCTCATTTGGACCCGTTAAATCAGAGCAAGTCTCTGTGGCTCTGTTCCGAATGCAGCTCAGCATCTGATGGTGGGGGGAGGTGAAGAGGCAATTAAATGCAATTACTAGGACGAAAGGGTTAAATTGCACAGCAGGTCCCGCTGGGTCACATGGATGCCAAATAAATTTTGCATGACAGTGTGATGGCTGCAAATCAGGCAAAGTGTCTCTTCTTATGTAGCTTTTCATTATAACATCTCTTTCTTTCTATCTCTCATTACCTTTCTTTCACTCTCTTACTCTTTATTTACTTTTTCTGACTCTTCTTCAGCTTATTTTCCTTTCCTGTCTAATTTTATTGGTATCTCTTTTATTGGTATTTTTCCTCATTTTTTCTATCTATCTCTTTCTCTCCCTGTCTGCTTTTCTCTTCATTATTCTCTCTATCACTCTCTTGCTCTCTCTCAAACACTATATTTCTTTTTCCATATTTCTCTCCATCTGTCCCTTGTTCTCTTGAACTCTATCCCTATCTCAAACAACCTCTCTTCTGTTTTCCATCTTTCTCTTCCAGCTTTATCACTCTCTTTCTCATCTGACCCTTGGCCCTGCCAGTTCACCAGCCCCTATGTTCTTTGGCACAGGTCTGGTGCTCACGCCGATAGGGACGGGCTATTCCTATCCCACCTCAACCCCCATGCCCCAGAGAGTAATCGTACAAGGGGTATCGACATGCCACCTGCCAGGGCTTGCAGGTAGCATGCCGCCCCCCCCCCCCCTATATTTTGAACTAGTATAGCCTTTACCAGTTTACAAAGAGGTAAAAGACAACTTTATGTCACATACAAAACATAAAATACATTTAACAGTACTCACCCCTCTGCTTCCTCTTTCCTTTATGCATCTCAGGGCGACGTCTTCTACGCTAGTCAACTGCATCAAGTGCTCCCTCCTGGTTCCATGGGCTGGTGTCTTCTGACAGATACCAGCAGCAGCAGCTTTAGCTGTACCCCTAGCAGGACAGAACAGCCGAGACTCCAGTATGGAGCCCAAAGAGCGCAGCCACAAAGAGGGGGCCTGGCCAGGCAGCCCTGATCTGAGAACTGCTGGCTGCCACTCTGTTACTGCCAGCATTATTAGTGAATAAGGGTATCTGTTACTATGAGCTGGTTTGCTTTGGGGCCCAATACAAACCAGGGTCCTAGTTATCACATATAGATTATGGGGGCAGTTTATATACAGTGTATATTGAGTCTGGGCCTCACATAACAAGATGGCTGGACCTTTGGTTTGAACTTCAGTATAAATATATGAATACTGGAATCCAGATCAAACTAGGGATCCAGCTCAGAACCTTCCCCTAGGTTAATCAGTTACCTATATGGTCTGAATGCTGTTTGTCTTGGGGTAGGAGGTCCAGTTCTAGGCTCCATACATGGTGCATCTGGTTGGTAATCTTTAGGGGAAGTGCATCCCCCCAAAAAGCATAGTTGGAGGGGAGATTTTAAAAAACGTGTGGTCCCCTATCAAAAGAACACTTTATATCCTCTCATGTCTTTCACTGAAAAATGTACTTATTAGACCTGCTGGCAGGTATAAAAAGTAGGCACAAAGACTAGTAACAAAAATGTAATACACTGCGAAATCATGCGACTAGGTACACACATACAAGCTTTTCAGGAGCACATTTTGTGCCTTTTATCCATGTATGAGATGTTATAATACATACAGTACAAACAAAAAGATCTTTGCTGAACTGCTTAACAGTACAATAATGCTTATATGCTAACTTTTGTTATCAAAAAGCAGACCAGAATGCAAGTTCACCTGGTGCTGAATCAACCTTTCTATCTCTCATTTTTGAATGATTTCCTCTGGTGAGCCCCAGGAATGATATCGTCTGGTAGGCCTCAAGGATGATTTCCTTTGCTGGGTTTCAAAAATGATTTTCTCTTGTGGGCCCTGAGTATGATTTTCTCTGGTGGGCCTCAGGAATGATTTCCTCAGGTGGGTTCCAAGAATGATTTTCTCTTGTGAGCCCCAGGAACTATTTACTCTGGTGGGCCTCAAGAATGATTTTCTCTTGTGAGCCCAAGGAACTATTTACTCTGGTGAGCCTCAAGAATGATTTTCTCTTGTGAGCCCAAGGAACTATTTACTCTGGTGGGCCTCAAGAATGATTTTCTCTTGTGAGCCCCAGGAACTATTTACTCTGGTGGGCCTCAAGAATGATTTTCTCTGGTGTGCCTCAAAAATGCTTTACGCTATGGGGTCCATAAAGTCCAGTTCAACGCAGCCTGTCAAACATTACTTCGGGGAAACTGTGGGCAACTGCCAATATCTTTGGACCAAAACAATTCTCACAAACAAATCAGGCCAAATGGAGCCGAAAAGAATCTCTGGAGTTTTGTTGAATGTGGATCCCAAACTCGCTTTACATGAAATGTTTATTTCAAAGTTTCTCGTCACTCTTGAATAGAGTAAATAAATAAATCCCTTTAAAGATTTGATTTCTGATAGGTTGACGATTAATTCAATATCATTTCTGCGGCGGTAAGATGCCTTTTTCTCCCTCTGTTCCGCTTCACGCAACCTTTTTTTCCACAGAGCAGGAAAAAGAAGCGGCAAAACCTAATCAAGCAGTTGAAAGAGGAGCTGTCAGAGGGCCAGCCAGGCACGAAACGGAGCCAGAGACCCCGGGGGGATTCTCTCAGAGCAATTAAACCGAGAGAATGGCGGCCCGAGTCCTCCGACCTCCTCCCTGACTTGTGCTGTGTACGCTGCAAGCCGGCTGTTTAGTGGAGGCACGGTAATGAAATTCTGCCCATTCACTGGAAGAGATTCTTCTTAAAAGACACAAAATATGCCGCAGAGCCTTGCTGAAGAACAGCAACGGGCAAAGCGGACTTTTAATGCCATTGCTACAGCTTAACCCATTAAAGTTGTCAACTGCACTGCTTGTGCCAGGCCCCTTGCCCCATCCTGTTACTTCCATCAACATGGCTTGCACACAAAACAAGATGGAGTCTGCAACAAACTGCGCACACACCTATATACACACATGCGTGCAGACCCCCAAAACCCTCATAATGCCCCCCACCTCCAGGCCATTTAGATGAAGTGCAAGCTGCCTTTCAAAACCCTTCATTTGCTGTTGCTCCATAGTGATTGGTTGACTAACAGTTACGTGGGCTTTCTGCAGCAGCTTCACCAGCAGGCATCAGGAATCCAAGAGGAGGCAAATCTTCAGGTGCCCCACTTCCACCATGGGATTTAGTGGCCAGCACTAGACTTTTTTTTAGCCCCACCCCCTAAAAGTCAGTATAAGCATAAGTGAGTATGAAACAACCTCTAAACTCTTTATAGCAGATTACAGGGTTGCCCTGTCGCAACACAGTGTGAGCCTACCCCTCAAACCCCTACAAGCTTCCCTCCAAATTCTTCATTTATGGCCAAGGTTGAAGGCTGTCCCCCAAACTCATTATTTATGGCAGAGGTGGCAAATGGCCCTCAAACCCTTACCCCCCCAAACCCAAACCCCCCCAACCCCCCCCCCCCCAAACTCTTGATTCATGGCAAAGATGACGACAGCCCCAAAACCCTAAATGCATGGCAGAGATGGAGTCTTTCCTCCAGTTTGGTGACTTTTGTGTTCCTTTAAATGGCATCTGAGGATTAGGTAAAATAAAATAAAGGCACATCTACCTTCCTTCTAGGTAGCTAAATGCTCCTGGTGAGCCCCATTAGAAAGGTGTAGTTGCTTGAGTTCACCTTCTTTAGCTACCCACTGTCTTTATCTGTAGTCAGGCCACTTTTTGCTAGTAGAAGCAATACACTTATATACAGAACTGGATACTGTTTTGTATATACACTGTTACATCACTTTCAGTACTGTCAGTACTGTGCAGTAGCATCATTTCAGTACTGCGTAATAGCCAAAGAAAATTCCTTCTACATATTTTTGATGCTCTTGGTGAATAAAGTAATTCTGTATTTTATATGCTGAATAAGGATCCTTTCTGCCTCCTACTGGTGCACTTACAAATTATGTCAAAATATTGTCCCTCTCATTGTCTCAGATGGTACAAATTAGAGGAATAGACCTAAAGCAAACTTGTATTTAGCTCTTGGTCTTGGTCTCGGGATGATAGAGACTGCTGTGCATCAGATAGTCCCTCTTATTCATATCAGTTTACTCTGACTCTTAAAGCATTTTTACAAACATGATGAACAAGTGGAACTTTTACAAAAAAAAATAGTAACAGTAACTAGTGAATGTTACTCATTATACCATAACAGATTGCAAGTGATTCTGACCTCTTTATACTCTGCTTATATACTTATAGATTGTAAGTTCTAGCTTCTGTATCCATCCTAAATAATACCCCAATAGATTGCAATATGTTCCTTCTTCTGTATCCTTCACTATATCATCATAAGTTGTAAGCTCCTTCTCTTTCCTCATCCTTCCCAATACCCCAATAGATTGTAAGCTCTTCTCCATCTGTATCCTCCCCAATACCCCAATAGATTGTAAGCTCTTCTCCATCTGCATCCTCCCCAATACCCTAAAAGATTGTAAAGTTGTTCCTTCGCTGTATCCTCCCTAATATCTTAAAGTCCAATTTCAGGCAAAAGATAAAAAAAAAGCTATACTCACCATTTCTCCCACACAGCTTTTTTTTAATGTTTTGCTTGAAAATTGTCTTTAATAGATCGTAAGCTTGTTCCTTCTCTGCATCATCCCTTATACCCTAATAGATTATAAGCTTGTACCTTCTCTGTATCCTCCCATATACCCTCTTCTGTCTTCTGAATCCTCCATTATACGCTAATTGTAAGCTTTTCCTCCTTCTGTATCCTCCCTTATACCCTAATAGTTTGTAAGCTCTTCTCCTTTTGTATCCTCCCTTATACCCTAATAGATTGTAAGCTCTTCTCCTTCTGCATCCTCCCTTATACCCTAATAGATTGTAAGCTCTTCTCCTTCTGTATCCTCCCTTATACCCTAATAGATTGTAAGCTCTTCTCCTTCTGTATCCTCCCTTATATCCTAATAGACTGTAAGCTTCTCTACCTTCTGTATCCTCCCTGATAACCTAATAGACTGTGAGCTTCTCTACCTTTTGTATCCTCCCTTATATCCTAATAGATTGTAAGCTCATCTTCTGTATCCTCCCTTATATCCTAATAGATTGTAAGCTCTTCTCTACTTTCTGTGTCCTCCCTTACACCCTAATAGAGTGTAAGTTCTTCTTCTTCTGTATCCTCTCTTGCACCCTCATAGAGTGTAAGCTCTTCCATCTTTTGTATTCTCCCTGATACACTAATAGATGGTAAGCTTCTCCACCTTCTGTATCCTCCCTGATACCCTAATAGATTGTAAGCTCCTCGACCTTCTGTATCCTCCTTTTTTATTATAGACAGTGGCCAGAGAAATTGTCCCATGATCTCTATGGTTCTGGATCTCAACTGTCACTGTCCAAGGAAATTATTTTCCAGCTCCATCATATATATATATATATATATATATATATATATATATATATATATATATATATATTCTCTCTCCACATTGTCTTGTTCTGTTTTTATCTGAGAGCTATAAGATGGAGCAGACCCCCCCCCCCCACACACACACACACCCAGTGGGCTCTGGCCACAGACTCTGCATTTTTGTAGAGACATCATGTTTTCTCTGCTAACCAGAACTCTGCATTCCCGTCAGACTCCCCAGTGTGACCAACAGGGGAAAACTATCTTTCTGCAACACGACTCCATTACATTGCCTGTCTCAGCACCATTTTCCCGAAATCACTTGAATATATTCGTCGGTCATTTAGCTTTTGTTTTCTTACTCTCCTGTTGACATTACTCTCCCCCCCCCCTCCCAATCCAGCGCACACAGCAGGCGGCAAGAGACCTTCCCAGAGAAAAGTCAACTGAGGATATTTCAATGAGCCAAACGATTCCACAAGAAGGTAAGTGCACCCGACTCCGAACTGGAAGTGGAGGCGGTAATGTCTGTTTACAGGCTGTTAAAATGCGTAAAATGATATTTTCACAGATTACATATCACGAGACGAGCGCGCTACAAAGACGCACACATTTTATCATTGATGGAAATCATTACACAGCCGCCAGAGCTAAAATAAAAGTTATAGTTTTGTGACGAGAAAGTTCCCACACCGGCACAGTGGAGAGTTATGTGGCGGTAATGCATGTATTGCAGCTGGAGGTTTTTTTTTTTTAGGACAGCCATAGACCTCGGGGAACGGTAAAACAGGAATATGTTCTTCAAGTACACAGCAACGTATTGAACTTCTTCCAAGACAAGAAAAAGGGAGACATTGCCAAGACCAAGGGTGAAACAAAGTGATTAGGTGCCCCAAAGCATCAAATAGCTTGGAGAGCAATGTTTGTGTTCATATGTTACCATTGTTTTCTACCAAGGAAAATCTCAAGACTAGAGGACTGCTGTAACAGGGTGGTGACTTACACGCCACCCCTGTTAAAAGGGTTAAATAATATTTAGGGTGATGTAGTTTAAGGAGCTTTTTGTTTAGGGACTGTGGCAGGGGTGCCTTAGATTGCTGCCTTCCAGCCACAGAGGGATTGCGTTATAGGCGTTAGATAGGGACTGGCCACCTCAACACTTTTTGGTTCCTGAGTCTAATATAAGGTAGACCCATGGAGTTCAGTGGGGGTTGAGAGTGCAAAACCAGAGCCTGGAAGCTACTGAGCTATGCAGCTGAAGGGGTTGAGGGCCAGTGCCCATGGAAGAGCCATGGTGGACACTAAGGAGGTGCTTTTCCAAAGGGCCCAGGACGTCTCTGAGGAGGAGGAGTACTTCTTGTAGTGTGCAGAAACCAGATCGGTTGGTGGTGACGGGGTAGGAAGACCTACCTGGATGGACTCCTGATAGGGGGACCAGGCAGAGGCAAAGCAGTGAAAATGGGCACCACGTAGAAACCCTTTGTTTGAAGCATCCCTAATAAACTCCCTGTTAACTTTTTTTGACTGGATGTGACAGACTCTCTGCCCTTTGGACTTTACACAGGTTCATTACTTTCCTTTTCTTAAGCATGCTACAGACTGCCATTGTTTGTGTTGATTGATTACGTTATTCATTGTTCTGACTGCCATTGTATTGATTGATTACGTCACAGACAATGGCGTAGTTCTGATTGATTGTGTTACAGACGTCTATTGTGTTCCTGATTGCGTCACCGGCAGAGTTGAGGGATTGTGTGCCCTGCTGCTATTGGTCTGTGTATTTGTCATGCAGTCCTCCATCAGGTCCATGGGGGAGGTCCCCTTGCATGGAGGCTTGCATATAAGGCCCAGTGTGGCACTAATAAAGTCACTTCACCTTTACCCTCAATACTGAAGTTCTGTCTCTTATTGGGGGAAACGCTATATTACAATTCACTAGCCCTTGTAAGGGCTGTTCCTGTTTCCTCACGGACGACTCTGGAATTCCAGCAGCACCTCTTACGATTGGGAAAAGGACGTCTTGGGCGGTGAAGCCCTCCGGCGATAAGGGTTATCGCTACACTGGAATTATGTCTGCCCTCAAGAGGACCTAAAGCCACATGGGACCCCCTGCCATAAAAATATCCAGAGCGAGTACTTGTACACCCCTTGCACCCCTGACCCGTGCAACATGACTCTGGCCCTGGGCCAGCCCTCACACCTCCCTACATGGATTCCCCACACTCCTAGAGGGCATCCCACATGCTGCAAGTGTGTTTTCTACAATGCTAGTAGGGGGCATCCCAAAGTCTGTGGGTCTGTCCTATACACCGCCAGGCAAAAATGACTAAAGCTCCACTTACTCGCTGTGATGTAGTATGAAATCACAACATACATCCTACCTAACAGCCATAAAAATAAGTAGGGAAGGACAAGGATGGCCTCTGCAGACAGTACTCCTTTATGCAGGTCCTCCGGTGTGTGAACCAGCCAACTTCCCTCTCTCTGTTGTATTTGTCAACAAATCCTATGTGGGTTGGATAAGCTGTGAGTCCCTCATTATCTTAAAGTGGACCACTCGTCAGCATTTTGCCTATCCTGGTGATCAGTGCTCTTACACGGGGGATTCCAATTCGGAACGCCCCCCTGTGGGAAACCCCCCAGATTGCCTACCCCATTTACCTCGACTCCAGGGCAGGACCGACCAGTGAGTGGTCTACTTTAGGGGTGAGTGAACTGGTGAGTGAACTGGTTCGAAGTTTGTCCTGAATTTCAGGAAAAATTTGATTCAGCACGAAACCAGATTTTTAGGGGTTCGTGCTGACCGAATTTTTCCTGAAATTCACTGGGCAGAAAAAAAAACTCACCACCATCCTCGTACCAGCTCCACGCTTGGATCCAGTGTGCGCGGCGGAAGCTGGCTTGCACAGCTGACAGTGCAGCCGCTCCCAGCTGTGAATGCTGGCTTCCGCCGCCCACTGACAGTGCGGCCGGCCTCCTTCACACCCACCGTGCGTTGTGCAGCTTACCTACATGCCACCATGGTGGGAACGGAGGAGGCCGACTGCACAGCTGACAGCACAGTTGGCCTCCCCTGCTCCCATTGTACCTACATGCCGGCACGGGGGAGGAGGGGAGCCAGGGGTGCTGTCAGCTGGGCAAGCTAGCTGCCGCCGCCCACTGACGGTGTGGCCAGCCTCCTCCTCTTCCACCATTCCAGCAAGTAGGTAAGCTACACACCACACGGTGGGAGCAGGGAAGGCCACTTAGAGGTGAGCGACTCTCAAAGATTCGATTCGGAAGAACCCGAATTTCTTAGAGAAATGTGGCGAATTGCCCCAATTCAAATTTTTAGGAAGTTTGCTCATCTCTAGTCCCCTTTAAACCTGAAGAGAACACTTCAACGACTGTATTCCAACACCTAAAATGTGAAAAATGGACATATGATTTTCCTTTCTACCTTCACATGTCCTTTAAACGGGTAGACAGGAATTATCAACTTCTGCCAGGAGAGAATCTGTCAAGCCGAGGCAAAAAAAAAATCATTACACTGAGAACTTTGGGGGAGGGGGGTTAGGCTTCGTAGTAAAAGCGAAGTCGATCAGACCAGGAACAGGACTGATGAGATCACAGGCGTGGAACAGAGCAGAGTCACAGGCAGGCAGAATCGTGTACTGGGAACAGACAGAGTAACAGACTGGGAGCAAGTGGACAGAGCAGGTCATAGATTAGAAACATAAACACCCAAGGACAGGCAACCCATCTACGCCACCCAAGAGGCAAGCTGTCGACATGTGGGGCAGAAACAAGGCCCCATGGATGCCACTAAAAGAGGTCACCGGCGCTGTGAGACAGAATCGCTGGATCACCACCCTTGTTAAGTATTCAGATGCTGGAGCTCGCCAGAGAAGCTGCAGCGGAACACAAGACCTGCACAGAGGAGCGTCGGGGGACAAAACTAGTATAGGCAATTTTTTTGTTTAACCTGACAAACCTTTTAAAGGCTTGTCTGCATGTGCTAATGTACAGGTGTAACGGTAATTATTGGGGTCAGCTTTAATTTTAATCCAACATATGTCATAGTATCAACTTATCTCAGGCAATGTCAGAGCACACAGGTATGGTAGCTGAAGGTAAGGGTTAATGGGACCGCAGCATGGGGAGATGACAAGATGGTATCTCAGCAGACAGACTTTGCAAAGAGGATAGGTGAAAGCATCAGCTTGTTTTATTGTTGCAGGCTTATTATTATTATTGTTTATTTATATAGCGCCATCATCTTCCGTAGTGCTTTACAAAGTAGTAGTTACAGACAGGGTAGAAACATACGGTACATATACTATTTCGAATGCAGTTTTACAGAGTTGACAATGGATATTCTGAGTACAAGATACAATAATGTTTGATCAACAGAAAGAACTGGACGGCACCAACCAAAATTAAATGTAATGTTGTTCTGGTGCCCTGCTCTGGTTTCGCCCAAATAGACTACAAATGACCAAAAGGAAGGGGATGCCCCAAAACCCCTAAATAGGGGAGGAAAACCAGAGACTAACAATGGCACTCTATAGTATTTAAATAATGTGAAAGTTTATTATGACATCTAAATCACATACTAAGACACATTAAAAAAATATTCTTTTGTTTAAAAAATAAATGTTACATGTTTTTTAAACAAAAGAATATTTTTTTAATGTGTCTTAGTATGTGATTTAGATGTCATAATAAACTTTCACATTATTTAAATACTATAGAGTACCATTGTTAGTCTCTGGTTTTCCTCCCCTATTTAGGGGTTTTGGGGCATCCCCTTCCTTTTGGTCATACAAGATACAATAGGAAAGAGAGGTCTGCCCTTGCGAGCTTACAGTCTAAAGGAAGATGGGTGAAGGGGGAAGGATCACAAACAGTCAGTATTGAGCTTTGTGGCATATGCCCTTTAGAAAATTGGTTAAGCCAGATTATATGCTTGTCTGAATAAGTGAGTTTTAGGGGCACCTTTGAAGGTTGAGAGTTGTGGAGTGGCAGATTGGGTGGGGGAGAATATTCCAGAAGATTGGAGTTGCACATGAGAAGTCTTTGAGGCGGGCGTGGAGGTGACCAGGGTGGAGGACAGGAGAAGGTCAGCAGCAGAGCGAAGACTGCGTCTAGGTTGATATTGTTGGATTAGAGATGAGATGTAGGGAGGGGCCTGGTTGGAGAGAGCTTTGTATGCGAGAGTTAGAGTTTTGAACAGGATTCGCTGTGGGACTGGCAGCCAGTGTAGGGATTGGCAGAGAGGCACGGAACTGGAGGAGCGAGAGGAGAGATGGATGAGGCGAGCAGCAGAGTTCAGGTAGATTGGAGTGGTGCTTATGAAAAAAAAAGGTTTAATACTTTAATCCACATCACAGTCAAATAAATTGTTCACAGGCCACTGCATCTTACATTGCTTGTAGATTAGCAAATACAGACATACTTTCTTCACAAGGATTTTTTAGTGAAAAGGTTAAATAGGCTTGTGTCTGTCAGACATAGAACACAGGTACTCTTACAGCATAGGGGCTAGGCAGTATTTTATTTCCCAATTAACAGTAGGCCTTTTTCAAGAGGGGGTTTTGGGTGACTTTGAACTGAGCACCCCCTCGAAGAGGAGATCATCTATAGGGTGGGACACGGAATTTCCCAGTGTCAACAGAGGGGCCGTTGGGCTTCCATCTAGTAAAACACTTCTCTTCATCAGGCGTATGCTCCCTACCATCCCCAACACAGACCACCTCTACTCCTAAGGGGCGCCACCTCTGTTACATCTGCGCCAGGACCCCACTGGGTTTCTTTCTTTAAGGACCTCTGCTCTCTCTATGTAAACCTCCGCTTTCTCCCTCTCTCTGCAACTCAGAGTGGCTTTGCTGGCACTACAGCCACGTCCTCTCACTCGCTCCCACTGTACGTGGGCCTCTCTCTGTAGTAGCCTCGCTTGACATCTTACGCAGGAGTCTACACCACTCTTCCCCTTAGCATGGTTATGGATAATCTCCATGTTTGTCCCCCTAGCTTCCCCTTATAAAATCTTTGCTCAATACAGTGTTTCCTGCAATTCCCCTCCAAAAGTCTCCCAACTAATCTCAAAAGTTTTGTGTAGTTCTCCAAATGTATCTTATGCCCCCAGACTCATCTTAAAGGGGAACTCTGAGCTATAACTTTGAGCTAGAATAAAATTCTGCTTCTCTCATTTGTGGTCTTATCTTTCCATCTAGTGTCCAAAGGTGAAATTGCAACTACAGTTCCAATATTTTGGAATATTTACCCACTGCTTTCAATCAGCCACAGCAATGTGTGCTAGCTTAATGTAATGCTGTTTGTCCTACCACACAGGCTTTCTAACTCCTAGATAATTCCAGATTTGATTGGTGCAAATATCCCCTGGGCTTACAAACACCTCAAGAGAGATTTAAGGAACTTTAATAAATTAGGTCCTCTGTCATTAAGTTACAAATTCAAGTCAGATTTTTTTTTCTCTCATATAACCTTGAAGTTGATTGATTTAAGATTTCATATGGAAGCTCAGAACATCACGATAACTTGAAAGCACAGATGCGTCAACCATAAGGCCAGAAGTGTTCCTTTGAAGAGTTTTGAAAGGAACAGAACAGAGACATTCAGCCCTATGAAATGAGAGTTAAGGCAATCTTAATAGACCTCTGATGGGATGATTACCCGAGAATTCTGCATATTTAGACGGTATACAGAATGAAATTACCATTTATATATTTGCCGTTATTAATGCCACAAAGCTCCGCAGTGTGATACCATCCATGGTACGCGTCATCTTCCAAGCTGACCTAGATAGATTGCGAGACTACCAATCTGCATAAATAAGATTCAATAGGGAATAAATGGGGCTGAGTTTATTCTTTGAGGCATGAATGGCCACAGAGATGTTTTGAAAAAGGGGGGTTTCGCTGCAGTACTGTGTGGAGTGAAGGAGAAGTAATTTCAGAGTTTAATGTCTTAGGTTTAATGGCACCAGAGACACGGGATTGGGTCCCATGTCTCTGGTGCCTTGATGGTTGACTGCTCGCTTTCTTGGTATCTTAGGTCTGTATTTCTATTCTTCATCTGTCCTTCTGTTATCAATTCCTGGTTTGGCTACCCTTCCCCAGTCGGTTCCAACTGTCATATTTGGCTTGTTTTTGGTCCTGTTTGATCCAAGGCTATGACTTGTGTGACTATGCTCATGTTTTTCATTGTACCTGTATTTCAACTCCAGGAGATTCCAGATTTGCCCCCAAATATATCACAAGTTCTAATACCCAGGCCAGTCTTCTTTAACCCACTGATTTCCAGATGATGTCCAGCACCATTAAACGTACAGAAGACTTCAATGTCATCCATAATGCTGGAGAGAGAAAGTAGAAGCTTATCTATGACTTTACTGCAGTGACAGCTCATCATCACAATCAGTAGACTTGAGCATTAATGAGAGGATAGAATATAGAAGCCATATCAGGAGATCGGGGATGCTGCTGCTTCCTGGACAGATAAGGGTGACATTAATTAACTTGAGGATTCCCAGACTTGCTGTCTAGACAAAGATCTAGAAATCTGAGCTTTTGTCTCTCAGAGACAGAGGAGGGATGAAAGCTTGGCACTCTAAAATCAGAGTGCAAAGGAATCCTGTGAAATATTAAAACTCCCTATAAAGCCCCTTTTTATAAAGATTGCATGTAGATTTGCTGTTCTGCTTGGGGTCATTTATTGCAAAAAGGAGTGATTTCAAATGTTTAAATGGATGAATGACCAGCCACAGGAAACAGTAAGCACTCATGTATCAATGGTGACACATGTGTAGACACTGCTAGGTCCTTTGTCATAACTATGTAAAAGTGACTTTTTTTACTGAATTTTTTTTACTGCCCTTTTTAGCAATTTTGGATTGTTTTGGAAAGTGAGACTTTCAGATACTTCCGGTATATTCAATGTCAGCATCCTGCACACAGAATTTAGTCAGTTCCTGTTACTGTCCAGTACATTCCTGTACTCTGCTTCCGCATTGCTACTCGAGTGGTATAGCGGCAAGTGGGACCATTAGTAACTCAACCAGGACCATTGATAGTTCAGAAGCCACCTCCATGAACAGCACAGCGTCAGCTCTATTGTCATGCAGTTCCAACCACTAGCTGTCTGACCATGTCTAAGTGCCAAGCCCTTTATCTGACCATTTGTATGTCTATGTCATGTGCCATGCCCTGTTGCTGACCGTTGCCACGACAGATCACGCCAATTGTCACATCTGACCATATCAAGTACTAAGCCCTGTTGATGAACATTTCCCCACCTGACTGTGTTTAAAGTGGACCAAAACCCTGTATTTTGACTATCCTGGGTTTTGGTCCTTGCTGTGTGAAACCCTCCAGGTCCCCCGAACAAACTCACCTCCTACCGGTCCTACAACACATGTGCGGCCGCTTGTCCAATGAGTGTGCTGAGATCTGCTCGAGCTCCTTCGTCCAGGAGCTCGTCTAATATGAGCAGATCCGAGCACACTGATGACCGCATCCCCACTACCCAGGAGGGAGCGTTCCTGTGCCGGCGATTCACAAATGCCTGGTGTGGGCACAGCCCTGCTAGAGGGGTAGTGGGGATGGGGCCGCTGCACACACATTCGCCGTTGGACTGGGAAAGAAGGTGAGTTTATGGGTGACATGGGGGGTTTCACACAGCCAGGCATCCCAACTTTGGGGAGGAGGAAATTAATCGCCTTGAGGATTCTCTGTCGGTTTTGGTCTACTTCAAGTGCCAGGCCTTGATCATTGCTATTCCTGACCACATCAAGTGCCAAGCCCTGATGATTGCTACACCTAATCACATCAAGTGCCAAGCCCTGATGATTGCTACACCTAACCACATCAAGTGCCAAGCCCTGTTGCTAACCATTGCTATGTTTAACTTCATCCAGGTGGAAAGCTCAGTTTCTGACCACTGTCAAGTATGACCAGATCAAGTGCCAAGCCTTGTTGTTAACCCATGGCCACAATTGACTATGCCACAACTACTGCTCTCAGCCTGCCAAACTGTCTCACCTCGGTAACCCTGCACTTTCTATCAGTACTAATATCTATCCATGGGTCCCATGATAGCGGGCCCATCAATACCAGGCTGCTTGTAGCACAGCAAAACCACCGTCTTCACGGGAGCTAAAAGCATAGTACAAAAATTGTAGTATTTGTGTTTTTGTTGCTGCTGTTTTAAAAATATTTGCTTATAGGTGCTCCTTTAGTGTCTACCCTGCCGTGCTCTGCAGATTGGTTAGCACTTGACAGGTGTGCTTTAAATTGTAAATTGACCTCAATTCACTAATGTTTTACCATCATGGGATTTAATGCTGGCCATATTCTCACATTGCTCCTGACAACTGCATGATGCACATGTGGGAATTTAAAGTAGAGCAAGGCAGTCAACGTTTTTATAACCAATGTTTGGATGGGGCACAGCTGAACATTGGCAATTATGGGTGTAAGTACATTCACCTTTCATGCAACATTGATGTACTGTACACCCAGTTGTCTGTATAAATGTGGGAAAACCAAAGAATACAATGCTCGTAGGTGAGATTTCTATTTCCTGAAGAGAAAACCATATATAGGCTGTGGCATGGATCATTTGAATGGACCTGACAGGAGACATGCTGGCTCCCCTACTCTATGAAGTGGTCCAGTGGACTATAGTCTAATTATATAGTCATATAGGGGGGTGGCTGTTACTCTTTAAGCCTTTCATGTGTTCTCTGTATCCAGCTCAATGTTTAAGCCCTCTGATCCATTTGATAGGCCTTAAGGCCTTCCAATATCTGTTTTGGACTTAAACCAGACAGACAGCCTGGCACAGTTGGACAAGTAAGGTAAAAGCCATTTTGGAGCTTCCTCTCCCAGCATCTCAGCCATGCTGCTGCCTGGATTCAACTGACATAACTGACAATGCACAGTAACAGGAAGCCCAGCAGTACTTCCTGTTTGCAAGTTTCCTACAAACGCATGACTCACTATCTTCTTTTTAAAATTTACCACAGCAAGAGTTAGAAAAGGGTAAATGATTTTTTATGTGCAGCAATCTATATTTGCCTGAGGAGGGGGTGAGCACTGCTTGGTCTGGTTTATGTCCTTTTTGACCGTTCGCCCGCTTTAAGGCTTTCTCACCAAGGCTTTGCCCCTCATATGTTTTCCGGTTTGTTCATTGTCTGGGGACTTGCGGTCTGGCCTCTGGCCCCTGACCCCTGATTGGGTGGTGGGGGGATTTGGTGGGATAAAAAATATGGGAGCAAAATATAAAAGTCAAACAATACAACTAGGGAGAAAGATTGGAAGAGGAGTCAGAGAAGATATGATAGCTATTAGAGAATATTTGATGACTGATAGGGGGGGGGGGGAGAAATAAGGAAATAATCATCTAAGCACAGTCTATTTTTAGCCATGCCAAAATGAAAAAAAAAAATCTTGGCATCAAACCCAGCCCACTTCAGCCTACAGAACTACATGGGATAAAGCCTGCAAGTGATCAGGAGTTTTTACCTGGACCAGAACACATTACACCCTGTCTACAATACTCTAGTTCTGGGAGAAACTTGCCCTGTGTGAAGTCCCCAGGTAGGTATAATCACCTCTTCTCAGCTTTCCCACAACACATGTCTTTCGAAGGCATCCCCGGTCTGTGAGATCACTGGGTCAGAGACTTAAACCGGACCTTCAGCATCATTTAATGAAAAGCCAAAACCCTTAAACTATTCCCCAGCATCTAAAATTAATATATTTTAGTTACTTATTATTCTTTCCCCCACCGGGCTGCAACTCTGTTCAGGACTCTAGGATATGGACGCCGCCATCTTGTCTCAGAAGCATCACACATACTGAGGAGAGGAGAGGAGGGGGAATAAAGTACAGGGGTTAGGGTTATAGCTGTGCTTTGCACAGAAAGAACAGAGCTGGGGTCAGGGAAAAGACAGCAGGTTTGCAGGCTGCCTGATGCTCCATGAGCCGCCATCTTGAATGTTTAAAGGCTAATAACATGCAGTAGGTGCAGGTAGAATGATTTTCAATCTGATCAATCTGTATGTACAGGGTGTTGGGAATGTATAAGGTATGCTCTTATTCAGGGTGAAGGTCTGCTTTAAATAGTTGCAGGTGGGTGCACACAGGGTGGAAGGAGCGGACCTGCCGTGAGGTGCACTTGAAAGATCAGGTAATTTCCGCAGCACCCTGCCCACTCCCTCCATTCTGTGTGAACCCACTGGCAGCCACCATCTGCTTGGGTCTTTAAGCATACAGACAAGAGATGCCTCTGGAGGCCCATGCATGCACTGTAGAATTGCCAGATAAGGGTAGATTCAGCACCAGGTGAGAAAACTCTACTACTTTTTAGGAGAGAAAAACTAGCATTCACTTGTATTATTTAACTTGGGAATGATTCAATAACTGGATGTACATTTTTACCTGGTGCTGAATCATCACCAAAGTAGACAAGGAAATGTGACAGTTTTCTCTCCTAAACGTAGCAAAGCTTTCTCACCTGGTCCTGAATCAACCCTGTTGTATTAAGCATAGGATGAACCCAACAACAGGGTAGCCACAGAGTTACAGTGTCATTTTAAGGGCATTTTATGAAGATGATCCTCCTTATTTGGTGGGTGGATGACAGGACCAATTTAGAGTATAGACCCACTTTTCTTATCCCTCTATCTGTTCCCTATCTAACAACATAACAGTGCACAGTAAAGCAGGGCCGGTCTCAACTGAAAAGTCCACAGCTGTTTTCTTTACAGTTTCTGACAATACTCTGATACCCAGTTTCTGCCAGTGCTTTCGATCCCAGTCTGTGCCAGTGCACCTGATACCTGTCAGCCGTGCACTCTAGTTCCCGGTGTTTGCCCCTTTACCCTGTCTGCACTTCAGCTCCTGCCTGTTTATCTCAATGACTAGTACTGTTAACGAGTTATTAACCAGTGTTACAGCCAGGGCAGTTTCTAGGGGAATAGCGCTCAGTAAGGAAAGGAAGAATACTGCCCCCTCCTCACCCATCCTATGGTGCTTCTGCTGTAGCATATCAGTATGTCCATGCTGTACCTCTACTATAGCAGCAAGCAGTGCCCCCTACCCATGACTGATGCCAATATGTGGGTATGAAAAGACTGTTTTATAGTCTGCACCACTAACAGTGGTCCTGACTCATTTGCAGAAAACAGGATGGCTGGGATAAAGGTGCCCCCAATGGTCTTGGCCCGGGGCGGTCACCCTTCTCACCCTCCCCTCGAACAAGCCCTAGATATGGCCCCTGTCCACAAGGTTTTATTAAATCATTCAGCTGATGGATATCTTAGTTTCCCTTGATCCAGGCCCAAAACCAGGACATTTTCAAACTCTTCTCACTGGTGCGAGTCGCACTGTGCTGGTGCTACCGTTCGCTCCCATACAGCGTAGTACTGCGACTCACACATCATATTCATCATTGCCAGCCAGCGACTGAGGTGCTCTGAAACAAAGAACCATGGTCGAACACAGCGACTACTATCGGTCGCTCTGAAATCCGCGTGACAGACGCTCATCTGTCACTACCTGGCGTTAGTAATGAATCAGCCTGCTAGACTGAGCTGGTTCAGGTCCATCTTTTATCCCATGAATTCCACTCGATTCCACGTATTCCTGTGGGCTAAACCAGTCTAGTAGCAACACTCTCAGCTGTGAAGCTGAAAGAGTGCTTCCCACCCGACTCCAGTGCACACACCAGTGTCCACCACTGATAGCACATATCATGATAGATCACATGATACGCTTCCTGATGCCAATCAATGAGGAAGCCTGCTCCCCCATCACCAGCAACTTACACCAAGACTGGATAGGGAGCTTGCCAATGGATCAAGCCTGTAGGCTGGCAGGTAAATAGTGTTTTTTTAATGTGATTGCCAGAACTGGGGCTTTACCTGTAGTAATCACAATGGCAGGTGAAACGCTGATGGCAGAGATAGCAAATTCATCTCACCACTCAACCTAGAGCCCAAAGTCCCATCCTAGTCTTCAATGACTGGGCTGGTCTGGGCTGCAGGAAATAACCAGGATATAACCAGGTTGTGCAACCAGGGTTCACTAAACTGAAAGGCAAGGACAAACAAAGCCAAAGTAAGAATCTGGTGTTGGAAGGTAATCAAGCATGTAGTTAAACAACAGGCAAAGGTGGTAGGGAATGCGGAAGTGGTGATCCAGCCAGGATCAGTATCACACAGCAACAAAGGTAGTCACAAACCTTTAGTGTGGATAGTAGTGATCACAAGCGATCTTTAACTTGAAGCAGTGATGGGACAAGTGGGTTTTGCCTTACCAGGGGGGATCCTCTTTTGGACCTCCATAAACTCAGGTTATGTTCCTAAGAAGGACGTTCCATGTTATTAAGCACAGGATTCAAGCAAATTTGAGAAATGTCAAATAGTACAAAGCCTTGAACAAGGTATACATTTGCAAACTGTCTTGTTTACTAACAGTTGCCAGGCTGTGGGTCTGGTTTAAATCCAGTCTGCATAATCATTTGGAATGCAGTCTTGAGACTTGATGCTTTCTGGTAGACTTCCCCTTTTATAAAGGTAAAGTGAGGATAATGCTAGTCCTTGCCATGGTCAGACAGCTCGAGCTATATCTCATCTAAGTGCTGAAAGATACACCACTAAAAGCAATAAAACAAAGAACATTTCTGGAGTTGAAGAACTTGTAACAACATTCGCATTCTAAACATATCTAAACAACTTGTGACTTACGCTTTCCAAGGCTTTTTCCCTCAAAATTGTTCATCAGAATGCGTCTACGGTGAATAAATGATTGCGATAGCGGGTGGAGGGTCACTGCGCTGCTGAGGGTTGGAAGAAAACAGTACACAGCTTCGGGCGTGCAAACAGAAACAAGGGGTGATAAATAATTGATGGGAACATTGACATTTCCACACAACAAACCTCCTTTTATAGATGAGATGTTCCTGACGATAATATACTCTGGGATGCAATTCCACCGGGATGTGCACCGCTGCTTCACAGAGCTTCTGTTTGTTAACTTACATTTTGGACTTAAATAATATTCTGCTGAGAAATGATAGCGCAGGGGGGCCCTAGGCGCTCCAGGTCCAATATTTATATTGGCTCTTCTAAGCTACTGAAGCTACTAAGCTACTGAGTTATTAAATATGGGTGTTGATGTTCAGGGTAAAGGTAAATGTAACTTTTATTTTGTAATATATAGTATATTTTGATGTGAACTACATTTGGGCACAATTTGTGATCTTCCTATTTATTTTATAAAAAGTAACCCTTTAAAGGGACCGTGGGAACAAAAACAAATAACCTCTTTTACCTACTAGTCCATAGACTTGATCCCACATATTATATATTTTGGTTGGGAGCCTGGGATATATATGAGGGATTATGTGTCCTATGTGTGTAGAGGGTATGGTCTGGGTTGGGTCCACCAAAATTACTTGAGAGGAATTCATGGGATAAAAGATGGGCCTGAACCAGCTCAGACTAGGTTGATTTGCTCTTGTGCTCAAATATTTCATTCATATTGAGTCCCATATGCTTTTTACATATGCTTCTTTATAGAGGGGGTGTACTTTGCTGGAAGGGAAGAACACCAGTCTTGCTCGTAAGAGGGAGCATCAATCTCCACTCGTTTTACCCTCCGGCTTCATCAGGAAGATGCTAGGGTTGTAAAAGCGGGGGGACACATAATGAAGTAAATGTGGAATATAGTAATTAGTTAAGGTGCAACATGCAGTAGTTACCTGGCGTTTGTAGCTGGCCTGTTTATCCAGAGAATATGTATGCCACGGAGTGGGTGGGTATAAGTAGTACTATAGTATTTGGATGTAGTTATTTTTTTATGGAGGTTACGAGGTATACCGATATGGGTGATAAGGTAAAAGTGTGGGTTTACCTGTAGCAACTCTCATGTAGCAATGCTGGGAAGTAGTGGGCCAACCCACATATGCCATTTTTTGGCCTGTTGGGTACCACCTTTAGATACACCAGTATGGTGTATGTTACACCTGTGAAGGAATTGTGTACAGGAGAAGAGCATGTAAGGATTGTATGTCCAGGGATGTAGCCCGTACTTATGCGTTGATATAGTTCATAGGGCCATGTTTCCTAATTATTCTGATAGACCTTATTGTTTACCTTTTTAAGTCCAGTCTATATGCAGGAATCGTCATAGTAGTTTTTGGTGCTGTAATAAGCATTCTGTTGGTTTTCCGTTTGTGTTCTTGGTGATTGTTGTTGGTAGCAAGCATGCGTGCTCCTTTTGTGCTGGTCTAATGGAGCTATCAGGAGCAATTAATGACTTGGTATGGTGATTTTTTATGTGTATTCTTGTATGTATTTTTGGGTCAGTGTTTTTGTAGCGTATCTTGTTGACTGCCAAGCCTATGCGCAGCCCCAAGTGGAGAGGGGGGTAGACCAGCAAGGGGGACCTCTTTCATCCCCACGAAACAGGATTATTTGGATGTGATATTCAAGTGGCCTGTGGTTTCTTATGCGGGTGGAATATTGGGTGAATTGTTGTAAAATAGTATTGTTGGGGGGTGTGACAGGTTGTGTTTTTGTGTGTGAATGTATTGTATGGTTGGCTGTTGCCTTGTGAGGATTATGTGTTACCGCATATGGTTCTGGGGCGCTGCACATGTAAATTCCATGCTGTAGCAAAGCATTGTGGGATTTAGCGATCCTGGGTTGAATGACTTGGGAGGGGGGGATCCTTGTAATCTGGTACGATCACTGTGACTATCGGCTGTACAAAATCTGTGCAAAATCTGTCTTTTTCTATCTTTTTAATCTGGTATAGTACTACGTTTCTCACTTATATGTCTGTATGTAAACCTTGTTAATTTTTTTGGGGGGGCGGGGGGGATTGTGATGGTTGGTGGTGGAACAGGTTTCTTGGATATGTGAATTTTGCGTAAACTTTGCATATGTAAAAAGCACATGGGACTCAATATAGAGGAAATATTTGAGCAGAAGAACAAATCAACATAGGGCCTTATTCATGAAGCTCTAGCGCCAGGTAGTGCCTTGTAAGCGGCAGGTAGTGGCAGGTAGCGTCAGGTGAACGCCAAACACGGCACGCAATTACACATTTATGAAGCCGAATCTGGTGAGCGACTGGAGCAACGCCATGTAGCGTCCAATTCATCATTATCCCAGGCTCAGTGTACAGCGTCGGCGTTCAGCCTTGCAGAGCGCCACATATTACCTCTAGCTACCTGGCGCTCTCCCATACACTTCTATGGACGATCCTTAAATCCCTTTCCTGATTTTTTTTTTTTTATAAAATCTCAAAACTTTCTGACATGTATCCTGGGTAAGAAAATGACATTTTTGAAAACTTTTTGGATTTTTCATATTTTTATGCAGAATGTCCTTACATGTCTGGTATTAAAGTGTTACAATGTAATAACAATGTAATTCCATATGTTTTCGCTTTGTTACTATTGGATAAATTTCCAAAAACAGCCTTTAATCACACAGCTTCTGGTGCTGTGGGCTACAACAACCTGATTTTGAGAGCCGGCGCTGTTTGAGGCTGTTTTTTTGATGAATGTGGTGTGAGTCAGTCGCACTGAGCTGGTGCTACCATTCGCTCCCATACAGCGTAGTACTGCGACTCACACATCATATTCATCATTGCCGGCCAGCGACTGAGGTGCTCTGAAACAAAGAACCATGGCCGAACATAGCGACTACTAGCGGTCACTCTGAAATCCGCGCGACAGACGCTCATCTGTAGCTAACTGGCGTTAGTAATGAATCAGCCTGCTAGTCTGAGCTGGTTCAGGTCCATCTTTTATCCCATGAATTCCACTCGATTCCACGTATTCCTGTGGGCTAAACCAGTCTAGTAGCAACACTCTCAGCTGTGAAGCTAAAAGAGCGCTTCCCACCCGACTCCAGTGCACACACCAGTGTCCACCACTGATAGCACATATCATGATAGATCACATGATACGCTTCCTGATGCCAATCAATAAGGAAGCCTGCTCCCCCATCACCAGCAACTTACACCAAGACTGGATAGGGAGCTTGCCAATGGATCAAGCCTGTAGGCTGGCAGGTAAATAGTGTTTTTTTTATGTGATTGCCTGAACTGGGGCTTTACCTGTAGTAATCACAATGGCAGGTGAAACGCTGATGGCAGAGATAGCAAATTCATCTCACCACTCAACCTAGAGCCCAAAGTCCCATCCTAGTCTTCAATGACTGGGCCGGTCTGGGCTGCAGGAAATAACCAGGAAATAACCAGGTTGTGCAACCAGGGTTCACTGAACTGAAAGGCAAGGAAGAACAAAGCCAAGGTAAGTATCGGGTGTTGGAAGGTAATCAAGCATGTAGTTAAACAACAGGCAAAGGTGGTAGGGCATGCGGAAGTGGTGGTGATCCAGCCAGGATCAGTATCACACAGCAACAAAGGTAGTCACACAAGCGATCACAAGCGATCACAAGCGATCTTTAACTTGAAGCAGTGATGGGACAAGTGGGTTTTGCCTTACCAGGGGGGGATCCTCTTTTGGACCTCCATAAACTCAGGTTATGTTCCTAAGAAGGACATTCCATGTTATTAAGCACAGGATTCAAGCTAATTTGAGAAGTGTCAAATAGTACAAAGCCTTGAACAAGGTATACATTTGCAAACTGTCTTGTTTACTAACAGTTGCCAGGCTGTTGGTCTGGTTTAAATCCAGTCTGCATAATCATTTCTGTCTAAAGGAAAAGGCAGTAATTCTTGACTGTTGGTAGGTAATTGACTCTACTCCACCTATCATGAGAGCAGGAAGTGTAAATGGGGAAGCAGTGTCTCCCGGGTAATACACAATAGTAGTCTGGTGTAACATAAATGTGCAGTCAAATTACACATGCTGCGCTTTGATTTCCTTGCACACAACAGCTGATGTTGTTACTGTTGTGTTACTGTTGTGTTACCGTTATTGTAATTATTGATTAAGACATTCCTGGACACTCTAATCAATACTCATAATTCTTCCTCACCACGAGTGAAAATTACTCCTAGCCCTTGAAGGACTGTGTGTCTTGCAATAATGACAGCTCCCTCCAATCATCTGCCGAGGAAGAGAGGAGACGCGTCTGAAACAATAGCGCTGGCTTTTATGTAGGGAGGATTAAAACTGATAAAAGGAAGGTGACTGCAAACTAAATCTTCAAAAACCTTCTTTAATCCAGACTCATGGGAATAAAAACATGTCTTGCTAGTCTCGGCTTTTGTAGTGAAAAAAGAAGTAAAAAATAATAATACAAAGAATACACAAATTTCAGAACCAGTTAATAGAATCTCTCTCTCTCCCTCTAATATTCCTTATTTAATTTAAACACAATAAAATAATTTACTCCGTCGCCAGAGCTCCAAAACACAAGGTGAAACCACCTCACAACTAAGACCACAGTTGTCTTCTGTTGTGATCTGCTTCTCGCATGATGCATGCATGAAAATGCACCATCTCATGCTGCATCTCTGAGACATTGGCTGCTATGGGCATAAAATGAGAGAAACCCATGGTGTGGCCACCATCCTCCACTGACCTCATGCATATTGAGAACCTTTGGAATATCCTCAAGCAAAAGATATATGAGAGTGGGAAGCAGTTCACATCAAAACAGCAGCTCTGGCATATTGGAGTCAAATTCAAGCAGAAATTACAAAAAATTAATAGATGTAAGAAGAAGTTTTTGATTAAAATTGCTTTCTATTTCAGTAAATGTGACCTCTTAATGTAGCAAATTTAACCTAGGACCATTTAAGTTCTTCATTACCTATACAATGTATTAAAACTCTGTTGTGTATAATAATTAAAAATCAACAATTATTTTGAATATCTAGGACCCACGGAGCAGAGCACAAGAGTCTACTCACAAAAAGGCAGTTTGCATTGATGCTTTTTCCTGTTGAACAATCAACTGGGTGACCCAGGACCAGGAGAAATAAGCAGTCGTGGTGATGATTTGTCACTCTCCACCTTTTACCTTCACTGCCAGACAGGGTCATCAAGAAGATACTGCTGATCTTTAGTCCAAGCCTCAACAGATCCTTCAGGAGGGTAGAAAAACAGCTAAAACGGTTTTAAAACTCAAATATTTATTTCGAACACAGGATTCTGACGTGCGTTTCATCATACACTTTATCAAACTTATCTTTGATTAACTTGTTTTTGTGATATCCCGTTTTTTTTACCCTACTGAAACATCTGCTGAGGCATGAAAGACTAGAGAAGATCAGTGAGTAGCACTGGTATCTTTTTGGCATTCCCATCTGGCAGTGAGAATATAACGTGGAGGGCAACGCAGCTTTAGCATAACTAATTTATTTGGATCCTGGGTCATTCATTATACAGGGTGTCAAGGGAAGAAAACAGCTTCAAGCTACTTTTTCGTGGGTGGATTGTGTGTCAGTGTTTAATGTAGTACACATCACATGTATTTATATATGATGGATCTTGCGCTCTTCCGTGTGCCTTTAGAAAGTAATTGATGATTGTCTTAAATCACATTAGTTTAAGACAGAGAGCTGAAGACAGATCCTGATATGGGGGTAAAAAGTCTTGTTACACATTTATATGACATTTGCTTTCATTAAAAAAGATCCTGTATAAGTATATACAACTAACATTTACATCATTTCAGAGATTATGTGAAAAGGACTATGGTGCTGGGGGCTTTTATGCATTTTCTATGGGGATTAGGATATAAATTAGGTTGGTTTGTGCTGTAGTATTTTTTACAACTAAAAATGGTACCCTGGTGAACTTTTACAGGTAGACATACAGCATCATAAATATGGATTGCAGAGTGAACAGACGGGATGTACACTGGGATTGCAGCAAAGATCATAACTATGGATAGCAGCATGAACTAACGGGATGCTCACTGGGATGCAGCATGCATCATAACTATGGATAGCAGCATGGACTAACGGGATGTACACTAGAATTGCAGCATAGATTAGAAATATGGATTGCAACATGGGCCAAGGGGATTTACACTGGGATTGCAGCATGGATCATATATATGACTTGTAGCATGGGCTAACAGGATGTACACTGGGATTGCAGCATGGATCATACATATAGAAAGCAGCATGGACCAATCCCATACACTGGTATAGCAGCATGGATCATACACATGGATTGCAACATGGATTAATGCAACCCTTCTTTGATTTTTCTGCACAATCTACTGGTGCTTCTTAAGGAATATGTCAAGGCAACTGGTACTGTCAGGGCAGTTTCTAGGTGAAAATGTTCTTCATGTTCTTCATAGGGGAGACATGCTCATGTCCTTATGACTGAGCTCAGTTTAGAAGGATGATGGGCCTAGTGCAGTAGTCCTCAAACTTCCTCCTCAAGGGCCGAGACAGGCCAGGTTTTGCAGCTCTCCACGCTACTCCACAGGTGAATTAACTGGTGCTCAGACAGAGCTATAGCCCTAATTATTACATCTGTGCATCAGCATGGAGAGCTGCAAAACCTGGCCTGTCTCGGCCCTTGAGGAGGAAGTTTGAGGACTACTGGCCTAGTGGCACCACTATCAATCTGCAGGAAGCAGAATGGCTAGGATAATGGAATCCATGCTCCACATAAACATGTGCATTTGCCTTTCTCACATACCCCACAAAACTACAATATCAGAATATTTATTGATTGCAAATTACATACATTATATACATAGAAAGAAATCGTTGTGACAGGTAATACACTGACCATAGAAAGGAAATGCCCAACAGCAAGAATGAGGATGGGGGATACACTAAAAGGAGCATAACAATTATACCACTATTCTGTACATGTTATGTAGGTCTAAGTATGTCTGTTGCATGTGGCATGCAGGTAACTTTCTGGCCCCTCTACCCTTTAAATGGGTATAGGGGTCTTGGGACCCCTTACAAGTTCACAAGTAAAAACACCCATACAATGCAAAATGTAATTATATTCAATTCATTAAAATTAACTCTACTCATCTCAGGTGTCTTCTTCCCTGTCTGACCACGGGCGGTGGTCTACTTACAGGTCCACAGAGTCTAGTGATGACTCCAGGGTTATTTAGCCAATATTTCCTCTTAATTAAAAAAGGGTGTCTGGCTGCTCCCTCTGGGGTTCTAGCCTGGCTCATCAGTTGTAGGGGCTGATAAACAAGCGACAGGTCCTAGTCCTCAAGTGCTGTTTTCAGTCCCCTAGTCACTCATTGACCAATGCCTACAATCCTATGGGGAAGGAGGGTACAGAAAAGCCCAATGCTAATTGTCATGGCACCCAACCTGTGCTGATGGGCATAGGGGATAATAGCTTTTGAGGGTCATGAGCTGGTCACTAGATCTTGGATCCCTGGGCTAGCAGCCACTATGCCTGGTGAGTCTGGCTAGTAGCCCAGGGGTAGTGTGCATTTTCTTATGTAGAAATATAAAAAAAAGGCCAAACTATTTGACCTGAATATTGCTGCTATATGGGTCTAACCAGAATGATCCAAATTGGCCAGAATGATCCAAATTAGCATTATTCTAGTCTATTTTAATCCTGTCCCAAATACGAAGCTCATATCCAGTCAGTATTGTCTGGTCCTTCTTAATATTTCTGAGATTTCCACATTGCAGAACATATATGCCATTTTATGCCATCCCATCTGTTGGCCTTCTTCAACTTTGACAGCTAAATAGGACCAGCTTGGGTACACTGTAGAATGTTATCAGGTCTGGGTTATAGAAATATGAGGGATTCCCTCATCCAGCAAAAATGTAGATGGGCTGGTCAGGTTGCATTATAGTTACATATACTCAATAACCCACATGAAGGTCACAGGTCAGCAAAAATTGCCAGGGGAGTACATAGCGTTTACATGGCCCTATAGTCAAAGTGCCCCCCTCCCAATAAAAGTGCATATATAGATAGTACTTACTGACTCTGCAGTATGGTGGCAATGGGGCCCCGGGTGGTTCATTTCTTGTCTGGGGTGCTGGTGTCAGCATTTTGACTGCATTGAGCACTCAGGTCAGGATCATAGGTTGCACAGGATAGAACTAGGATACTAGCACATGGTTTACCCCAGCATTCTGTGTATACAAACAATGTGCTCACACTTAGTTCCATCCAGTGCAACCCAATGCCCTGATCCCTGCAGATAGTGCACCAATACTTTACACTGCAGTGATACTCTAGGCAGCTTCCCCAGACTCTCTTCTGAAAGGAGACCAGTAGCAGCTGCATGTTTTGCCTCTGGTATGTATGCCCCTGAATATGGCTTTTTTAATTCCATGGAAAAGCCTCTCGTAGCCTATTCTGTAAGTCTTCTATTTCTGATTACATAACGTCAATGTCATTGATCAGTTGACTTGATGTTGAAGAACGAACTGTATTTCGGATTGCACCCCATTGTAACTTCATATGGTTAAGGCAGTTTAGTAATGTGGGGGAATGATTTGACAAGGCAGCATGAGAAATAAATGCTGCTGAGAAGCGTGAAACGAGGCCTCCTCCATGCGTCCCACTTGTAATGGAAGGGTAATCAAGAACTTGTCTACACAATGGATGGTGATGGAGCCCCTGCAGCTCACATTGGCCCTTGACGGAGTGAGAACAATGAGGCCATCAAACCTACAAGTGTCATTTGAGGAGTTTTACTACCCACAAGGTCAGCAGCTCGAGCGCTGAAGGACCATAAACTAATGCTTACAATTGATGAATAATAACGGCTAACAAGCTTCCTGATGATGGATTACAAAAGGGACTTTCGATTATGGCTCCTCAGAGATCTGCCAAGAAGGACAGACTCTGAGTGATAAACCACGCAGCCCAAGGGGCGGTCAACTGCAACCGGTCAGCTGGAACAATCACTCACTAAATCTCTACACGTATTGTATTGTTACGTATTGTGATGTCATAGGGCCCCGGTCAGCAGCTTAATATAGTTTTGATATGTTTTAATATATACTGTGCAATCATTTATCTTTATTGGGGTAGGTTTTTTGTTGCTTCAGTGGTCGTGTGTTTTTTTTTTTTTTTTTTTTTGCAGTGTCATAGGTGTAGGGAGTGAGAAGAAGTACTGAGCTCCAGATCCAGGAGTTAAATCCAACTTGCCCATTCTGTTCTGCTCAGATAGACCAAAACAGTGGCAAGATCTAGATCAAATTATTTAGCCCCCGTTCTTCTTAGGGCATAGGGTATGGTCCTGTGTCTAAGGGCAGAGGGTGGCTGGTTGGCTTCAGAGTCCTGGGTATCCCAGCCCCTATGCCAGGTGTGGTAGGTTGGTACTTTCAGGACATGCCCTTTTTTTAAAAGAAAAAAATCTATGAATGCAGAGAGGAGGGAGCAGAGTTGCAGTGTCACTAGACAAGGGTCATGCATGTGCAATGGGATTTTGGATCGCAGTGAGTGTCTGGTGAATAAAGGGGGATTCCCACCACAAAGCATAAGATGCTCATTTTTAGGTTTTGGTCCACTTTAACTGTAGGGATGTAAGTTCCAAAATATTTTAAAGGAGTGTTGTCAGTAAAGCAGTCCTCCAGTCAAAAATGACTTCAGGTCCCTTTTTTGATTCAGGGTGCCCCTATAGTTAAAAATCCATAGGAAGCCAAAATCAGATATGGAACAGGAAATATCTGACATTACAATGAAGCACGCCTTCTGCTGGAGGTGCTGTGTCTCTCTCTAATGCAGGACTCAATGGTGGTGTGAGTGGGGTAGATTGGGTTAGCTTGGCTTGGTTTCCCTGCAAAGCAGGGCCCGCTCTAGCACGACGTTGCCAGGGAGCATGGAGAGTGTTTTTTGTCTCTCCCGGCATGAAAAGTTAAACATCCATCAACATTCTCAAAATCCTCACACTTTTGCTGGGCTATTATAAAAGCATTTTATGTGTTCTCCATCTGACTTCCATCGCTCACCGAGTTCGCTCCACTCAGTACAGTGTCTCTCTTCAAATCCAACTTTATAATTAGGAAGAATGGCGCCTCTGCAGCGCGGTGCGGTACCCTGCAGTACTATTAAAAGGTGGAATTCAGCCGGGTCTGACACAGCCTGTTATCCCCTAGTCATGAAATCAATAGCGGTAGGGCAAGACCAGACTGATGCTAGCACTCTCCAAGCTGTGCCGCAGCCTAGTTCTACTGTCTGAAACACAGGGTGGAAATCAGCGGCCTGAGCTATTGAAGGCCCAAAGACCGGAGGCTCATGCGCAGCTTTGCTCGAGGCGGAGAGCACATCTCTTCCATTATTAACTAGGGAGAGGAGGAAGACAGCCGGATGGCGGAGAGCGCCAAGCAGAGGCGGCTCTGCAGACACGATCATTAATCAAGCCCAGCTTCCTCCATCTGCACAGCCAAAGATCCCGAGAGTGCCAACCCAACCATGCCATGACTTCAGGCCTCTGTTTCTTTATCGAAATTCTGCACCCAACATTTTAGCCATGATCTATTTAAAGTGACCTGTCACTGTGTCACACAGAACAACACGCTGTGATATCTACACGCGAGCATGCCACCATCATGTCCTATTACCTACAGACTTGGCAGCCCTTAAAAGTCCAGTCTGATAGGAACCATTCGTCAGCCCCCCCTTGCCCAGCAATAGACCAGATTAGAGGGCTCACTTACCAGGCTACCGTGGAAGATTAACTAAGCCTGCCAATCACTACTGTTGCTGCACTGACTGGTTGACTAAGCAATCAATCTGGCAGTTTGCTATCACCGGGGGATAGGGCACCCAGCACTACCGCAGGCTAAGGAGGGATAGGTGCTGCTTATTTAGGTTGGACATCCTCCTTATCTTAGCAGAGAAACCATTTTACATAGCACCAACTTCTTCCATAGTGCTGTACAAAGTTTTTACAGACAGATACAGAGGAGGTTACAGTGGACACATAATAGACAGACTTTGGCTCACTTCATCCTTATGGTCATGCTGGGGCTATGGGGTCGATTCAAAGCTAGGTCAGAAAATTCACTCCTTTTTAAGGAGAGAAAACTGCCATTCACTTTCTTCTTGTCTAACTTGAGGCTGATTCAACAACCAGATGTAAATTTTCACCTGGTGTTGAATAAGCCCCAAACAAGAAAATAGTGTATTTTCAGCATCAAGTGAGAAAACGCTCCCACTTTTTAGGACAGGAAACTGCCATTCACTTTTATTGCTGAGTCCGGTTGCTTAATCACTCACAATGAAAGTGAATTGCAGTTTCCTCTCCTAAAAAGAGAGAACGTTTTCTTACCTGGTGCTGAATTGACCCTAATGAAAGATAATGGCAGTTTTCTCTCCTAAAAAAAGGTGTGAGTTTTCTCACCTGGCTCTGAATCGATCCACATGTCTTAAATTTGCCAGCAAAGCACCAGTATTCTTGATTAGTTCTATTGAACTTTATCTCTTTTGCTGACTAATATTCAGTCCCCTCAATGAATTACACTTCAGAAACTTTTACTGAAGAACAGCACATGAATGACTCGTGTGCATGTTAGAGGTCAGCAGAAAGGAGAGAGTTCACTAGAGAGTTAAAAAAGAGAAATTTAATGCAAGGCTAAAAGACATGTCCCCTAACTTCCAGCAACGAGTGAGCAGGAAGAAGGCTCATTTAACCATAATTGTTGTGGAGAGCCTGTGGATTATTAAGTCATCTCCCAAGAGGGAACAAATGGCATAAGGTAACAACATTTTAGGTTTCCAGCAGCCAAATAAAGTTCAGGTTAGAAGGGGGGGTGTCACTTACCTTCTTCCCGAGATATCTGCATGAAGGACTCCACTCCCTTTTCACCATAGCTTCCTTCTGATGCCAGCGTAGAGACGTAATTCCACCCCATCGCCTTCACAATGTCCACCATGGCCTGGGCCTGGAAAGAGTCTGGTGGGACCACCCTGGAGAAGAAGTCGTACCTCCGGTCATCACTCAGCTCGGGAGCCGTGGAGCCATAACTGATCTGCGGGATCTGCAGGGAGGACAGCAAAGTAACATCATTAGGGGACTTCTCCTGGATGCTAGTCTGGGCAAAGTGTTATAACTAAATGCTCACAGTGTGTCAGACGGCGGACAGCATCTGGCTTTTCCCATTTAAAGAAGAACTCCAGGGAAATATAATTGAAAATAATTTTTAAACAATAACCTAATCTGAGCAGGAAGTTGTGATTAAGCTGCACCTAGAGAATTCTTACAGCAAATCAGAGAAAATCAATGGTGGAAAAACCTGTGTAATAATCAGACAATCCTCCAAAGGGTGTATTGCCGCCCCTTCAGCTTCCTAGGCAGGCAGGTCATTGCTAGCCTTGGTCAACCACACAGGGCACAAGGGTGCCATCCAAACTCTCTGTAAGGCTACCTTATAAGATCTCAGCTGGCTCAGAAATCCTGCTTTCTCAACAGTCCTTTTTCTCGTTCCCTTGCCCTTTCCCAACATACATTTTCATCTCTTTCCCATTCCTATGTAATAACGTCTGTATTCATCTCTATTCCGATTGGTCTCTATTACCTTCCTTCTGTCCCACTTTGTTCTCCACATTCCTTCCCTACTCCTTTTTCCACATTCCCTCTATCTAAATAAATTTGACCTATTTCCTTCATCTTTATCTATTTGCCACATTCCATCCATCTTTCTCCCTTATTCATATTTCTTGTATCTTTTTCCCTTTTGCACATTCTCTCCATCATTCTCTGTTTGCCACATTCCCTTTATCTTTCAACATTTTTCTCTTCCCTCTATCCTTTTATCTTTCGGTATTCCCTCCATCCTTCTCTATTTGCCATGTTCCCTCCATTCTTCTCTGTTTTCCGCATTTATTTCATCTTTCATCTATACCAACATGTTGATGGATCTCCCCTCTTACCACCTCCTACAAAGGGAGCACAACAGCATTCAAAAAAGTTTTTAACCCTGCCTGGATACCAACCATGGAGCTAAGGTCCTCTGACATCACAATTGTTATGTTAACAGTCAGACATTTATTCATAGCTGTGATATTCTGCTTCATATTTATTTCATATTTCAACCCTCTCTCTCCATCATTGCAAAGGCAGTATACACCAGTCGATTTTCTAATAAAACAATACTTAATTTGTCTCATAACCCAATTATAGATCATGTTAACATCCTGCTGATGCCTCCATGAGATTCCTGAAGACCAGCCTTTGTAATGACCCCACATATTTGGTGCTTTCATCCAGGGAAACCTCAGAAACACAATAATAATCATAGTTGGAGCCATTCAAAAGCTTCCACCTGCTCAATGTAATTGTTTATAGTTTATGGACAGTGGCAGCTAGTGGCATGGGTGTTTTCTGTGCATCTATGCTGGAAGCAGCCCACACACATGTCACAGATCCTTTGATCAACCAGATGTGACAATCCCACAGTCCATAACATGTGGATGGATCTAATCTATTACTGGGTACCATCCATGGAGCTGTAGTCCTACAGTATGACATCACAATATATTGTTTGCATGACATCTCCCATTTATGTCATGCTAAGCCTAAACGCTCATCTACAGAACCTTTTACAAGTTGAAGAATCCAAATTAGACTCCTCTGGGGTCACATTTTATATTTGTCATTATTGGGAAAGCACCGCTAAGAGCTCACCGCCTCCACTCCAGCCTGTGAATGATGGCGCCTCTGACACCGCGCTTACTTAGCGGCTGATAATTCATGCTAATATCCTGTCATATACTGCTTTCCACCACTCTCCTGTGATCATCCTCATCACTTGGTTAACCCTTTACCTGGGATGGCAGCTTGAACCCGTACGGAGTGATTTTTAATGATATGATAAACTTCGCCTGCCCCGTCACCGCAGATTAGAAGACCTGTAAATGGTGGCATTTCTATCTTGGCAGATAAAATATTCTATTCCGATGAAATGCGACTCACCATCAGAGCGGCATTAAAAAGTAAAACGAGATGGATTCACTCATTTTCCATTCTAGCCCATCCAGCTCCACGCCGACCAACTTGTCAAACGTGAAGAGGAAATGCACACTCCGTATAGAAGATTCAGAGAGAAAATACCCAGTCTAAGCGCTGTGGCCCCCTTTGCAGGGCTGGAGCTGTGTCCTCAGCCAAAATAAAGCCGGCAAAATTCATAAAAGACCCTTCAGCAAAATAATGTTTCTTTCAATCCATAGAGACTCCTCATATTTCCAACTCAATCCAAAAACAGCCAACATAATACCTCCATTGACCCATAAGAGACCCCTCAGCCCCAAAAAATACAACCTAAAACCACAAAAGATCACTTTGGCTACAATAATACCCCCTTAACCCATAAAGTATCCCCCCCAAAAAATAATACTTCCCTAGACCTGTAAAATAACCCAGGCAAGAATAATACCAATCTAGAAAGATCCCTCTCGCCAAAATAATAGTCACTCAATTCATAATAATCACACAGTAATATACCCCACAAAAATTACCTCTCTCAAACCACCTCAGCATAAAGAATTCCCTACAGTTGAAATAAATCACCCGCACAGCCAAAATAATAAATTACCTCTCCCCTCTTAACCCATAAGAAACATTTCAGTCAAAATAATACCCCTTCTATTTCATAAGAAGCCCCTATTAATCCATAAGAGACTCTTTAGCCCACATCACGGCCAGCCTCTGGGGTCTGCGAGGTGTGCCATTGCATGGGGCGCCATGGTCAGTGGGGCACCATGCAGCTGTGCCAGCCTGCTCAATGTCCTATACTGCCTAATATTAATGCAGGGCATAGGTCTCTTTTTGTCTACAGAGACCGGGATAGAGAGCAGGGAGTAGCTAGCATACCCAGTTTCCTCCAGCATGGCAGCACATCAGCTGGGTAAGCGGGGGATGTAGCCCGTACATGTGTCATGGGATCACTTTTAAGGTAAGTATACCAGTGATCCCAGGTGGTTTCACACAGTGGGGCGTCCCACATTAGAATGCCATGGAGATAGGCAGACTGTCAAAAATATTTTCTGGTCCACTTGCTGATAGTAGTGCAGTAGTGAGGAAGCGCAGAGGTGTGCTGGGGGGGCTCTGCCCTGTAGTTTTGCTCAGTGTGCCCATTCTAAGGCCGGCCCTGCCAATCATAACTCAATAAATTCATAAAAGATCCAACAGCCAAAATACTACACCCCACCCCCAAACCATAAGAAACCTTTCAGCCATTATAATACCTTCTCCAATTCATGAGTGAAACTCTCAGACAAAATTATTGCTCTAAAATCTATAAGATAACCTAACTGAATACCCCGTCTATCTCTAGACGGATAGAGACAGAGCTGCAGATAGCACCCAGCTGCCATAAGGGACAGAGCTACAGTTAGCACCCAGCTGCCATAAGGGACAGAGCTGCAGATAGCACCCAGCTGCCATAAGGGACAGAGCTGCAGATAGCACCCAGCTGCCATAAGGGACAGAGCTGCAGATAGCACCCAGCTGCCATAAGGGACAGAGCTGCAGATAGCACCCAGCTGCCATAAGGGACAGAGCTGCAGATAGCACCCAGCTGCCATAAGGGACAGAGCTGCAGATAGCATCCAGCTGCCATAAGGGACAGAGCTGCAGATAGCACCCAGCTGCCATAAGGGACAGAGCTGCAGATAACACCCAGCTGCCATAAGGGACAGAGCTGCAGATAGCACCCAGCTGCCATAAGGGACAGAGCTGCAGATAGCACCCAGCTGCCATAAGGGACAGAGCTGCAGATAGCACCCAGCTGCCATAAGGGACAGAGCTGCAGATAGCACCCAGCTGCCATAAGGGACAGAGCTGCAGATAGCACCCAGCTGCCATAAGGGACAGAGCTGCAGATAGCACCCAGCTGCCATAAGGGACAGAGCTGCAGATAGAACCCAGCTGCCATAAGGGACAGAGCTGCAGATAGCACCCAGCTGCCATAAGGGACAGAGCTGCAGATAGCACCCAGCTGCCATAAGGGACAGAGCTGCAGATAGAACCCAGCTGCCATAAGGGACAGAGCTGCAGATAGCACCCAGCTGCCATAAGGGACAGAGCTGCAGATAGCACCCAGCTGCCATAAGGGACAGAGCTGCAGATAGCACCCAGCTGCCATAAGGGACAGAGCTGCAGATAGCACCCAGCTGCCAAAAGGGACAGAGCTGCAGATAGCACCCAGCTGCCATAAGGGACAGAGCTGCAGATAGCACCCAGCCGCCATAAGGGACAGAGCTGCAGATAGCACCCAGCTGCCATAAGGGACAGAGCTGCAGATAGCACCCAGCTACCATAAGGAACAGAGCTGCAGATAGCACCCAGCTGCCAAAAGGGACAGAGCTGCAGATAGCACCCAGCTGCCAAAAGGGACAGAGCTGCAGATAGCACCCAGCTGCCATAAGGGACAGAGCTGCAGATAGCACCCAGCTGCCATAAGGGACAGAGCTGCAGATAGCATCCAGCTGCCATAAGGGACAGAGCTGCAGATATCACCCAGCTGCCATAAGGGACAGAGCTGCAGATAGCACCCAGCTGCCATAAGGGACAGAGCTGCAGATAGCACCCAGCTGCCAAAAGGGACAGAGCTGCAGATAGCACCCAGCTGCCATAAGGGACAGAGCTGCAGATAGCACCCAGCTGCCATAAGGGACAGAGCTGCAGATAGCACCCAGCTGCCATAAGGGACAGAGCTGCAGATAGCACCCAGCTGCCATAAGGGACAGAGCTGCAGATAGCACCCAGCTACCATAAGGGACAGAGCTGCAGATAGCACCCAGCTGCCATAAGGGACAGAGCTGCAGATAGCACCCAGCTGTCATAAGGGACAGAGCTGCAGATAGCACCCAGCTACCATAAGGGACAGAGCTGCAGATAGCACCCAGCTACCATAAGGGACAGAGCTGCAGATAGCACCCAGCTGCCATAAGGGACAGAGCTGCAGATAGCACCCAGCTGCCATAAGGGACAGAGCTGCAGATAGCACCCAGCTGCCATAAGGGACAGAGCTGCAGATAGCACCCAGCTACCATAAGGGACAGAGCTTCAGATAGCACCCAGCTACCATAAGGGACAGAGCTGCAGATAGCACCCAGCTACCATAAGGGACAGATCTGCAGATAGCACCCAGCTGCCATAAGGGACAGAGCTGCAGATAGCACCCAGCTACCATAAGGGACAGAGCTGCAGATAGCACCCAGCTGCCATAAGGGACAGAGCTGCAGATAGCACCCAGCTGCCATAAGGGACAGAGCTGCAGCTAGCACCCAGCTACCATAAGGGACAGAGCTGCAGATAGCACCCAGCTGCCAAAAGAGGTTTAGCTTTTGTCACACAGGGGGGCGTAGCTACCAGTCACCAGTCTGGACATCAGTCATGCCGGACTAGACAGACCCAGTGACTTGGTGATGCAGCGGGAGGACGCATTCATCTCTCTAATGAGCAGACAGGTCGGCATGCGGCACATTCAGGCGCCGGTGCCAGGTGTCAGCTGAGGCAGAGCGTGCCCCATTGGCACCAGGTGGAAGCGGAGGGGTTTCTGTGTTTGCAGTTTATGAGGATTGTTTAGATTAAATATCCTCAGGGGCGACTGTCACAAGCCTGCGGGCTCCTGCAGCTGCGTGCGCTGGGAATGGCGGCTGCGCCACTTTAGTGGGAGGATTAGTGGGAGGATTTGATTGACACTTTCTAACTTGTTATACCTCACACAACACAGATACAGTGGAACAGCATTAAAAAGGCTCTGCCTATGGAAACATTGCTGTCTAAGGAACAGAATATTCCTCTAGCCAGGAGAAGGGAGTTTACTAAAAGGTGGTGCTAGTGTTGGGCATTGTAATTTAAATTGGAATTCCTGTCAAAAACACCCCCAGTCCCGCCACCCTATCCTGGTGCTGAAGCAGGCCGAGGGGGTTACGAAGAAAAATCCCTACCTCAGCCACGGTCCAGCGACACTCCCCGGGTCATCCCCGGGCCCCCTCCCTGGATCATCCCCCTCCCCCCTCCATCACAATGAATGAAGCGGTGTGTACATGCAAAGTGACTGGCAGGGAGTGGCGGGGTCACAACCAACAAGGAATTCTGGGGCGCATGCTCGCAGCTTCCTCAATTTCGGAGACCAATAGGTTAGAAACATAGAAGGTTGACAGCAGAAGGAGACCATACGGTCCATCTAGTCTGCCCTTATGTGTATACTGTATGTTCTCTTTATCTTAGGATAGATGTGTGCTTATCCCAGGCATGTTTAAATTCTCTGCTGGAAATTTGTTCCAAGCATCTACTACTCTTTCTGTAAGATAATATTTTCTAACATTGCTCCTGATCTTCCCCCCCGACTAGCTTCAGGTTGTGCCCCCTTGTTTATTAAGTTTCTTCTTAAAAACACTTCCCTCCTGAACCTTATTCAATCCTTTCACATATTTAAAGGTCTCAATCATGTCCCCCCTCTCCCTTCTTTCCTCCAGAATGTACAAATTAAGTTCTTTAAGTCTCTCCTGAACTGCTGTGGGGAAGGGATGGTAAGTGCCTATTGATTTTTTAGTTTGGGTTTACAGTCCCTTTAAAGTAGACCAAAACCTCGGTCAGGAGTGATGCCCCGCTGTGTAAAAACACAATTCTGTGAGAACTTACCTGAAGAATTGTTTTTTTCTGGGGATCCATTCCAGACCCTCCTTACACTTGGGATTATTTCCTTGCCAAAAGGGTGTGACTGCAAGACAAAAAAGGTGTGGCCCCTCCCGGCCCATAAATAGCAGCTGCCTCCTAAACAAGATCAGTACTTTAAAAGCAGTAAAACATAAATCAGAGGCAGGCCGGGAGGCCCCCTATATAAGAGACAATGTTTCCTCACACCGAACTCCGCTTGAATTCTCTCAAAATATACTTTTTTCTTTTCAATGCCAATAAAAATAATAAATGGACTAAACACCATAAGAAAGCATCAAAAGATAGATCATGATCCAAAAAGGGTGGGCCGGAAGGTCTGGAATGGATCCCCAGAAAAACTAATTCTGCAGGTGAGTTCTCACAGAATTGTGTTTTTTCTTCCGATCTATTCCAGACCCTCCTTACACTTGGCATCTCTAAAAGCAGTGCCATCTATGGGCGGGATCCCCAGCGCGGAACAGCAGGTAGCTTATTTCACTACCGCCTTAAGAATCTTTCGACCAACGACAGCGTCAGCTGAGGCCCTAACATTTACCTTGTAGAATTTGGTAAATGTTGGAACCGAAGACCAGGTGGCAGCTTTACAAACCTGCTCCACCGAGGCCTGATGCTGAAAGGCCCAAGAAGCACCAATGGCCCTAGTGGAATGGGCCATGACCCGAAAAGGGGGTTCCTTCCCTTTGGCCGAGTAGGCTCTTTCCACTGCCTGCCTAATCCACTTACTCACCCTGAATTTAGCTGGCAGAAGCCCCTTCCTTGGCCCTTCGGATATAACAAAAAGAAAGGATTCCGTAGCTGCCATGTAATATCTTATGGCTCTGACTACATCCAAAGAATGAAGCGCCCTTTCCTTAGCATTAGCCGGAACTGGGCATAAAGAAGGTAGAATTACCTCCTGATTAAGGTGAAAAGGAGAGACTTAGGTAAAAAATCAGGCTTAAACCGAAAAACTACCGAGTCTCTGTGTAACTCAAAATAAGGAGACTTCATACATAAGGTGGCTAATTCAGAAACTCGCCGCGCAGAGGTGATTGCCACCAAAAATATCACCTTAAGCGTCAAAATGCTCAATCATAGGCTCAATCATAGCGTCAATCATAGGCTCAAAAGGAGCACCCTGGAGAGCAGATAGCACTAGATTCAAGTCCCACACCGGAAAAATAGGCTTGCACGGTGGTCGGACATGAGTGACTCCCTGAAAAAAAGTTCTAATGAGTCTATTACTAGCGATAGACTTCTGGAAAAAAAATAGATAAGGCCGAGTCATGCCCCTTTAGGGTGCTTAACTGTAGGCCCATTTCTAAACCATCCTGCAGAAATTCTAAAATTCTAGAAACCAAATATCTTCTGCATGAAAACTTCCTGGCCTCACACCAGGAAATGAACGCCCGACAGACCCTGTAGTAAATCTTGGCCGATGTCTTCCGGGCCTGAATCATGGTATGAATAACCTTAGCTGATAAACCCCTCTCTGTCAAGATCAAGGTTTCAATAGCCAGGCCATCAAAGCCAACATCTCACACAGGAGGCGCTTCGGCGTCCGAATTTACAGAAGCTCTGGATCTTCTGGCAGGCGCCACTGATCTACTGACATCCTTACTATGTCTGAAAAACAGCTTCTCCTTGGCCAGCGAGGAGCCACCAGAATGGTTGGCACCCCCTCCTGAGCTATCTTCCTTAGTACACGACCCAGGAGCGGGGGAAAAGCGTACAGGAGCTTGAACCTTGCCCAAGAGGTTGACAGTGCGTCCGTTGCTATGGCTAGAGGGTCCCTCGACAGGGACATAAACTTCGGCCGTTTGTGATTGTATCTGGATGCAAAGAGATCCACCTCCGGACACCTCCAGCGAAGGCAAAAGGCTTGAAAGATCTTCTGACTGAGGGACCATTCTCCCCGACGCAGCGACCTCCTGCTCAATGCGTCTTCCTCCTGGTTTTCTACCCCCGGGATGTAAACTGCCGAGATGCAGGGAACATTCTCCTCTGCCCAAGTCAGAATCCGGCTTACTTCCCTTAGAGCACTTCTGCTCCAAGTACCCCCCTGATGGTTGATATAGCCTACCGCCGTCCGATTGTCTGACCGGACTTGGACAGCTTGTCCCTTTAAACTGGGGTTCAGATACTGAAGCACTAGCCAGATTGCTCTTAACTCCAAAATATTTATGGGAAGCTGATTCTCCTTCTGACCCCACTGTTCCTGGATCTTCTGGGTCTGCCAGATGCCACCCCAGCCTGTAAGACTGGCATCCGTGGAAACGATTTGCCACTGAGGTGTTAGAAAAGACCTGCCTACTGATAGGTGCAGAGGGTCCAACCACCACAGGAGAGATTGCCTGGCTGAGGGAGTCAGAACAAACGACTGATCCAGCGACTGCGGGGCATGATCCCAGTTTGACAACAGATTTAATTGAAGAGGCCTCATGTGAAACTGGGCGAAAGGCACTACCTTGACCTGAATTGTGTCCAGAGACATTCCCAAAAAATGTCTTACTGGCGCAGGGGTGATTTGGGACTTCGGATAATTGATCACCCAGCCAAACTCTTCTAGGGTCGATAGAACCGTCTGCGTGTCCTTCTTGATCTCCTGAAGCGACCCGGCAGAAATCAAGAGATTGTCCAAGTATGGAATTATGCATATCCCCTGGCTTCTCAGAATGGCCATGAGACCTGCCAAGACCTTGGTGAACACCCTTGGAGCTGAGGATATGCCGAATGGAAGTGCCACAAACTGGAAATGTTGGCCTTCCAGGGCAAACCTTAAGAATCTCTGATGCCCTGGAAAAAACGGGATATGAAGATACGCGCCCCTTATGTCTATTGTGGTCATAAGACCTCCGGGCTGAATCGATCTTACCGCTGACTTCAAAGTCTTCATGCGGAAGTGTTTCACCCGGATAAACTTGTTGAGACCCTTTAAGTCTAAAATAGGACGCACCGACCCATCCGTCTTGGGAATTGTGAACAGGTTGGAGTAAAACCCCTGACCTTCTTCCTAAAAGGGTACCTGACAAATTACCCCTTTTTGAAGAAGATGCCGAACAGAGGCTCTCAGGGCCTCTGCCTTTAACTGGTTCCGGGATGTCCCTGACCAAAGGAACTTTGCGGGCGGTCTAGCTGCAAACTCGATTTTGTAGCCTGATGACACCACTTCTCGGATCCAAAGATCCGCCACGTGGCATCTCCAGATAGGAGCAGATTGCAAGAGCCGTCCCCTCCACCCGCTCGGGTGAGGGCGCCCCCTCAAGCCGGAGTGGGCTTGGCTGGAGGCTTAGGCCTACTTCTCCAGGCCCCTCCTGCCCTGTTACGGGCCCTGCCTCTTCCCCAAAAATCCCTACGGGAACATGAATAGAAGGAGCCTCTACCGCTCCGAAAGGGCCGTTATGATGCAGGCCTCTGAAAAGGCCGAGCTGACCTTTTTCTCTGAGGCAGCTTGCCATCCTTGACCATAAGGTCAAGCCGCTCTCCAAAGAGTCTGCTCCCTAAAAAAGGTAAATCTGTAAGAGACTTTTTAGCGGCAGCATCTGCCGACCATTGTCTTAGCCATAAGGAGCGGCGTAAGGCAACCAGAAGGGCAGAGGTCCTGGCACCTAACCTGACTGCATCATCCATAGCAGTCATAGTAAAAAGTTAGCGTTAAAGTCCAAACAAGCTCTAAAATCCTTGGACTCCTGAGTATGTCTGCGAGACTTAGCCCTGGCCAAAAGCTTCTTCACCTTCTTCCTTGAAGCCAAAGATACAATAGCCATGGCACAAACAGGGTGTAGAAAGGGACCTACCATAGCAAAGGCATGGTGGGCCAACTGATCCATTCGTCTCTCTGTGGGATCTTTTAAAGAAGCATTAGTAGCAGACGGCATGATAGAAGTATTGCACAAGCCTGATACTGGAGAATCCACCTATGGTGGAAAAGACCAAAGCTTAATCATATCCGCCGGAAAGGGATACCTAGAGTCTAGGATACTAGGAACGGCCGGTATATTGTTAGGATTTTCCCACTCCTTTAACACCATCCTGGAAAAATGTGGCTGTTCCGGAAATACCTGTCTTTGTCTCACCGGCCTAAACAGGTCATCCTTCCCTCTTTTTGCAACCTTAGGGGGGGTAATATTCAAAGTTTCAAAAACCGAGGAAAGTAAACATTCTGTTTCGTCTGAGAGAAGGGGATCCTCATCAGAAGAAAATAAAATAGAATTACTGTCCTCCTCACCGGAGCGTAACTTGCCCTCTGAGAGCTGTTCATCCAGATAGTCTTCCTCCTCCTCGGACCCAAAAGAGGCAAATAAATCCTCTTCTGTCATCTGTCTCTCCAAGTTATCCAACCTGTGTGTCACACCCGCCTGTGCATCACTGCCTTCCCCTTCTCCAGGGGGTATTAGAGCAGGCTGAGCTATGGCACTCCCCAAAGCTATTGCTGGGCTAGAGACCGGAGCAACCATTCTATTATGATCTAAACCAATTCTTATGGCGCAAGCTGAACATACCGTGCTGAAAATGCCCAGGGGATCCTGCTTACATAAGGGACAGAGCCTGCCCTGCTCAAGCAGGATGCCTGAATCACTATCCCCCGATGCCTCCCTCATGGTGTTTTTTTTTTTTTTTTGCAAAAAGACCTATGGTCCTAAGCCTATGCCAATCCCCAAGGGACTGGGAGGAACCACAACCCCTTTATCCTTCTTCACAATCTAAAAAATAAACAGGAGAAAAAAAAACCCATTATAAAATGTCATCCTTGGGTGCAAGCGCTCCGAAGCCTCCAGTAATACACCGCTAAAGGCGGTTACCCGGAGCCCCAGAGAGCCCTCAGGACCGAACCGACAGCGGGGCAATGGCCACCATTAAGACCGGGGCCCCCAGCGAGGACAGCGGGGAAGCCCGCAATGACCGCCCCCCCCCGCCGCCGCTGCCTCTGTACTGCACCCCGGCCTCTGGGGGCTGCTGGCGCCTACCTCCTCCCAAGACTAGGTATGCCCGAAGGTTCAAGCGGAGAGCCCGACCACCACCTACCTCCAGCCGGAGGGAGCAAGACTGAAGACTGAAGACGCGGAAGACTGAAGCCGCCTCGTGCGTCCACATCCGGCCCGCCCCCCGCGTGATGTCATTTGACAGACCACGCCCCTTAAAGAAAAAGGCGCGATTTTCAAACTAAAGACAAAGAGAAAATGTTTTTCCCAGAATAACACCTGTAGGAAGAAGGATGGGTTGAATAAAAAACAAACATGTTCCTCAACAGGTACACCAGAGAAAAACCTGCGGCTGACATGCTTTTCAAAAAGCCTGCAGCCCAGAGCGTATACACTCTGTAAGCGCTCCAAAACCCTGGCATTTCCACCTTACCTTCACGAACCCCAGAACAGCAAGCAGCCGTGGGAGGCCCAATTGGGTCTGGGGGATCTGTGGAAATAAGGCTGTGCAGGAAGCCGACAGGGTGTATTCCCCCGCTTGCTGCCAATCCTTAAGAGAGAATCTTCGACAAACTTCACAGTCACTTCAACTGCAAGAATGAAACTGATCTTGTTTAGGAGGCAGCTGCTACTTATGGGCCCGGGAGGGGCCACACCTTTTTTGCCTTGCAGTCACACCCTTTTGGGCAAGGAAGTAATCCCAAGTGTAAGGAGGGTCTGGAATGGATCGGAAGAAAAACCCCCCAGGTCACCCAGTAAACTCATCTTCTCCCCGATCGATTGGCGCATGCGCGAGCAGTGGACTCTCCCTACTATACCTTCAACAGGGTGCTCGCCCGGCATTTGTGGATAGCAGACAAGGGCATGCTCCCTGTTAGGGGGTAGCAGGGATGTGGCCCTAGCAAGCTTGGCTAGACTCTGCTGGGGCTAGACGAGTTAGCATCAGCGCTGTCAAGCTCACTGATTGGACTTTAAAGTCTTAAAGTCCCTGTCCAGACACACGCTAACTTAATCCAACAGTGGTATCAGTGTAAAATACCTTATGTATTCTAAACAAAGACGATTCAGTTATTGGGTGAACTGGGATGGGTGTGTAATGGTGCATGTTCTGTTGTGGTCAGAGACAGCTGTGGGACCCCTGTGACTTGCCATGCTCACTCACACAGAGCACTGAAGCATGAAGCTTTGATGGAGGACATAAAATGGCTCTGCACTTCAATGAAGCATGTCTCCTATTGGAGGATGTGAGTATCTCTCTAATTCTGGTCTCACTGATGGTGTGAGGGTAGAATAGGTTAGTTTAGTGACCATGTGAACCAGCACTCCGCCTGGAACAGAGTTGGCACTTTAAAACAGCACAAAACCCTTTCCCCCACCCCCATGTCCCACATTTGTGCTCCCCGCCTGAGTACCTTGGATGACGCTGCAGGCAGCCATCCTGGTTTAGAAAATAAACAGGTTTTCCACTGCTGAGGTCACAACCACACTGCATTTTTGAGATTTCTGATTGGCTGAAATCCAAAATGCCAGCTGGCATGACCAGCCTACTGGCCGCATCTCTGTTTTTTCTGTAGACTGGAGGGTGTGGGAGCTGCTGGTAAAGGTAAGTTTACCTGCAACCCCCTGGGGTTTCACACCAGGGGGTAAACTGATTTTGCATGGTAGGCTAGTGGGCATAACCCAACAGAGCTAACGTGACAGGGGCAGCCCTGGAATCTAAAAGATTCGTCTGACCTTCTCCTGCAGCATCCCAAATCAGGATTCCACCCGGGGAGCCGCAAAACTCACCTCCCTCAACGAGATTAACAGACTGGGAATGGGAGCGCCTCTTTAGCTAGGGATGTGGCCATTCACACTCCCCATTATTCTCAAACAGAGTCATTAACATTAAATAGGTGCAGCAAATGGCTCTGATTGGACGATTGAATGGAAAAGTGATTGGAAGATTGAATGGAAAGGAGATTGGTCTGATTGAATGGAAAGGCAAATTTGGGGGGTTTCACACAATGGGACATCCCAAATCAGGAGGAAACAAACCCTGGGATAGTCAGAACCCCAGGCTTTGCTCCATAAAAAGAGATATGACCCAGTTTTATGTCAAATTGTAGTTGTTCCAAATCAAACTGATGAAATAGATTGAATTAAATGTAAACCCCAATATGAATAGTGCCACTATAATGCACACAAGGGCATGTTTAGGTTTTTCCTCTAGCTGAAAGGTCGGCTTTAAGTTGAAACCGACATAAAGAGAGCAGCAGAGAAGCATGATGGGAAAAAGCTGCCGTAAAGAAATAAAGCTCTCCAGCAATTGGAATCACATCTGTCCTGTCACAGCACTGAGTGGCGACCTCACTGTCTCCGGTTTTCGACGCTAGCGCTGATTCCCCCGACCTCTCCATGATGAAGACATACGAGTCCCCCGACGCCGCCATGCCAGAGACAATGCTCCCGCCGGATCGCTTCAGAACCTGTTTGAAAGGCAAAAAGGCAATTTGCACGAGGGCGCCGGAAACATTCGCAGCGAGGACACTGGCAGAGTGATAATCAGATGCTGACGAGCCTCCCCGGCCCCTGAGCTTCCATTGTGCGCAATCACAAACGATCAATTAATTTTTGCTCTGTTGATCCCTTTTTATTTTGATAGGATTGTATATCCCAATTAGATCAGATCATGACGGAGCCTTGATGGTCTAGTAGGGACTGCCATGGTCTGGTGGTTAGGGAGCCTTGTGTTGCAGGTTTGATTCCCTCAGCGGCTAGGGCAGCCGACCATGCGTGTACTCATTGGTGTGGTTCATGTGTGTGTGCTCACTGCACAGCTGGGATAAATGTGGAGAACAAATTTCTATGTATGTGCAAGCAGACAATAGCTATGGGGAGGCTAATTTATTATAAAAGGTGTGGGCGGCACTTGAGTGCCTCATTCAAGATGCTCAGCAGCACCCGCACCACAACGCCGGCATCAGCCTTCAATGGTAGCTCTCCCGGCCAGGCAGTGTTCACAGCGCACGGCTTTTAGATGCGCACGCTGATTGGACTGGTGGCTGCACATGTGCCAGAAGACCGGGAAGAGGACAGTTGGCTTTAGCAATCTGGGGGGCTTCAGACAGCGGGGCATCCCTGATTGGGGTGCCCCGAGGGAAAACCCAGGATAGTCAAAAAAAGGAAGTGCTTCCTGTTACTGGGCATTGTCAGTTATGTCAGTTGAATCCAGGCAGCAGCATGTCTGAGATGCTGGGTGAGGAAGCTCCAAAATGGCCGCTACCTTTCTTTTCCAATTTGCCAGGCTGTTGGTCCAGTTTAACTACCTGTAAATAATGTATTCTTGAAGTGTAAATGTTTTCCCTATTTAAACACTTTAAAACATCTGCTTATAATTAGAGATGAGCGAGTAGTGAAATATTCGAAATTTCGAATTTCAATTCGAATAGACCGCGTTACTCGACTACTCGACCGATTATCGAATCCCATTATAGTCTATGGGAAAAAAATGCTCGCCACTTGGAAATCTCAATTCGACCACTTGGAGGTCACCAAGTCCACCCTGAAACATCAGAAAATGATGCCAACACTGCTGGAATGCAACTGGGACAGCAGGGGAAGCATGTCTGGGTGCATATAACACGCCCAAGTCGCACTATTACGCCACTATCACAGCCACTCAACAATACACTCCAAACACAATATAACTTCTACGTAAAGTGAGACAAGACAAGGAAACCTTCTTTCCTCTACATTGCCATGGACCCCAAGCCAAACTGTACAAAAAAGAAGAACAAAATTCTGCACCCCTTAAAATCACGTTGCCTAATGACAACCACAGATGGCATAGGCAAGGGGGAAAATAAATAGACCCCACCCCTAATTGTCATTGTGTGTGTGTGTGTGTGTGAGATGTGGTCAGACATGTCCTCTTGTGTCATTGTGTCACCCCAGCAGTAAGGGAAGCTTAAAGGAGGAGGTATGTTACAGTGTGTTACCCCAGCAGTAAGGGAAGCTTACAGGAGGAGGTTTGTTACAGTGTGTCACCCCAGCAGTCAGGGAAGCTTACAGGAGGAGGTTTGTTACAGTGTGTCACCCCAGCAGTCAGGGAAGCTTACAGGAGGAGGTTTGTTACAGTGTGTTACCCCAGCAGTAAGGGAAGCTTACAGGAGGAGGTTTGTTACAGTGTGTCACCCCAGCAGTAAGGGAAGCTTAAAGGAGGAGGTTTGTTACATTGTGTCACCCCAGCAGTCAGGGAAGCTTACAGGAGGAGGTTTGTTACATTGTGTCACCCCAGCAGTAAGGGAAGCTTACAGGAGGAGGTTTGTTACAGTGTGTCACCCCAGCAGTAAGGGAAGCTTACAGGAGGAGGTTTGTTACATTGTGTCACCCCAGCAGTCAGGGAAGCTTACAGGAGGAGGTTTGTTACAGTGTGTCACCCCAGCAGTCAGGGAAGCTTACAGGAGGAGGTTTGTTACAGTGTGTCACCCCAGCAGTAAGGGAAGCTTAGAGCTGAGACCTCTTAAAAATTGTGTGGAGTCCCAAGAGCTGAGACCTCTTAAAAATTGTGTGGATGCCCAAGAGCTGAGACCTCTTAAAAATTGTGTGGAGGCCCAAGAGCTGAGACCTCTTGAAAATTGTATTAAGGCCCAAGAGCTGAGACCTCTTAGAAATTGTGTGGAGGCCCAAGAGCTGAGACCTCTTAAAAATTGTGTGGAGTCCCAAGAGCTGAGACCTCTTAAAAATTGTGTGGAGGCCCAAGAGCTGAGACCTCTTAAAAATTGTGTGGAGGCCCAAGAGCTGAGACCTCTTAAAAATTGTGTGGAGGCCCAAGAGCTGACACCACTCAAACATTGTGTGGAGTCCCAAGAGCTTAAACCTTTTAAAAATTGTGTGGAGTCCCAAGAGCTGAGACCTCTCAAACATTGTGTGGAGTCCCAAGAGCTGAGACCTCTCAAACATTGTGTGGAGTCCCAAGAGCTGAGACCTCTTAAAAATTAATTAATAAGGGCTCTCAATGACTCTCTTGTCTTCTGGTAGCTGGTATATATGGTGGTAAATGCGATATTCTGAGCTTCTGGGGCCCTGCCTGCCTACATATGGGCTATATACTGTTCAGCATAGTAGCCCTAATAATAAGGACTCTCAATGACTCTCTTGTCTTCTGGTAGCTGGTATATATGGTGGTAAATGCGATATTCTGAGCTTCTGGGGCCCTGCCTGCCTACATATGAGCTATATACTGTTCAACATAGTAGCCCTAATAAGGCCTCTCAATGACTCTCTTGTCTTCTGGTAGCTGGTATATATGGTGGTAAATGCGATATTCTGAGCTTCTGGGGCCCTGCCTGCCTACATATGGGCTATATACTGTTCAGCATAGTAGCCCTAATAATAAGGACTCTCAATGACTCTCTTGTCTTCTGGTAGCTGGTATATATGGTGGTAAATGCGATATTCTGAGCTTCTGGGGCCCTGCCTGCCTACATATGGGCTATATACTGTTCAGCATAGTAGCCCTAATAAAAAGGACTCTCAATGACTCTCTTGTCTTCTGGTAGCTGGTATATATGGTGGTAAATGCGATATTCTGAGCTTCTGGGGCCCTGCCTGCCTACATATGAGCTATATACTGTTCAACATAGTAGCCCTAATAAGGGCTCTCAATGACTCTCTTGTCTCCTGGTAGCTGGTATATATGGTGGTAAATGCGATATTCTGAGCTTCTGGGGCCCTGCCTGCCTACATATGAGCTATATACTGTTAAACATAGTAGCCCTAATAATAAGGACTCTCAATGACTCTCTTGTCTTCTGGTAGCTGGTATATATGGTGGTAAAAGCGATATTCTGAGCTTCTGGGGCCCTGCCTGCCTACATATGAGCTATATACTGTTCAACATAGTAGCCCTAATAATAAGGACTCTCAATGACTCTCTTGTCTTCTGGTAGCTGGTATATATGGTGGTAAATGCAATATTCTGAGCTTCTGGGGCCCTGCCTGCCTACATATGAGCTATATACTGTTCAACATAGTAGCCCTAATAAGGGCTCTCAATGACTCTCTTGTCTTCTAGTAGCTGGTATATATGGTGGTAAATGCGATATTCTGAGCTTCTGGGGCCCTGCCTGCCTACATATGAGCTATATACTGTTCAACATAGTAGCCCTAATAATAAGGACTCTCAATGACTCTCTTGTCTTCTGGTAGCTGGTATATATGGTGGTAAATGCGATATTCTGAGCTTCTGGGGCCCTGCCTGCCTACATATGAGCTATATACTGTTCAACATAGTAGCCCTAATAAGGGCTCTCAATGACTCTCTTGCCTTCTGGTAGCTGGTATATATGGTGGTAAATGCGATATTCTGAGCTTCTGGGGCCCTGCCTGCCTACATATGAGCTATATACTGTTCAACATAGTAGCCCTAATAATAAGGACTCTCAATGACTCTCTTGTCTTCTGGTAGCTGGTATATATGGTGGTAAATGCGATATTCTGAGCTTCTGGGGCCCTGCCTGCCTACATATGAGCTATATACTGTTCAGCATAGTAGCCCTAATAATAAGGACTCTCAATGACTCTCTTGTCTTCTGGTAGCTGGTATATATGGTGGTAAATGCAATATTCTGAGCTTCTGGGGCCCTGCCTGCATACATATGGGCTATATACTGTTCAACATAGTAGCCCTAATAATAAGGACTCTCTTGTCTTCTGGTAGCTGGTATATATGGTGGTAAATGCGATATTCTGAGCTTCTGGGGCCCTGCCTGCCTACATATGGGCTATATACTGTTCAGCATAGTAGCCCTAATAATAAGGACTCTCAATGACTCTCTTGTCTTCTGGTAGCTGGTATATATGGTGGTAAATGCGATATTCTGAGCTTCTGGGGCCCTGCCTGCCTACATATGAGCTAATTACTGTTCAACATAGTAGCCCTAATAATAAGGACTCTCAATGACTCTCTTGTCTTCTGGTAGCTGGTATATATGGTGGTAAATGCGATATTCTGAGCTTCTGGGGCCCTGCCTGCCTACATATGAGCTATATACTGTTCAACATAGTAGCCCTAATAATAAGGACTCTCAATGACTCTCTTGTCTTCTGGTAGCTGGTATATATGGTGGTAAATGCGATATTCTGAGCTTCTGGGGCCCTGCCTGCCTACATATGAGCTATATACTGTTCAACATAGTAGCCCTAATAAGGGCTCTCAATGACTCTCTTGTCTTCTGGTAGCTGGTATATATGGTGGTAAATGCGATATTCTGAGCTTCTGGGGCCCTGCCTGCCTACATATGGGCTATATACTGTTCAGCATAGTAGCCCTAATAATAAGGACTCTCAATGACTCTCTTGTCTTCTGGTAGTTGGTATATATGGTGGTAAATGCGATATTCTGAGCTTCTGGGGCCCTGCCTGCCTACATATGGGCTATATACTGTTCAGCATAGTAGCCCTAATAAGGGCTCTTAATGACTCTCTTGTCTTCTGGTAGCTGGTATATATGGTGGTAAAAGCGATATTCTGAGCTTCTGGGGCCCTGCCTGCCTACATAGGATATGAGCTATATACTGCTCAGCGTAGTAGCCCTAATAAGGGCTCTTAATGACTCTCTTGTCTTCTGGTAGCTGGTATATATGGTGGTAAATGCGATATTCTGAGCTTCTGGGGCCCTGCCTGCCTACATAGGAGCTATATACCGTTCAGCATAGTAGCCCTAATAAGGGCTCTTAATGACTCTCTTGTCTTCTGGTAGCTGGTATATATGGTGGTAAATGCGATATTCCGAGCTTCTGGGGCCCTGCCAGCTACAGCCTGTCTTTCCCTGCTGTGAGCGTCTATCCCTCACTAAGTTCAAGCTGCTAATGCTGACAAAGAGGAAGTGCTGAGTTTTGTAGATTCGAGGTCACATGGTTTTTCCAGCCAATGCGTCTAGACGCCGTTCTCGCGATGCCAGCGTCCTCCCAGGACCTGTCCCACCCCCCCCCTGCATGGTGATTGGTGTAAAAAACGCGCCAGGGAAGGTGTGAGGGGAAACGAATTGTGAGTGCGCCATCGCCGCTGTACTCGATCGAAATCGAGTATGACGAATAGCGTAGTATTCGATCGAATACCGACTCGGTCGAATACTACTCGCTCATCTCTACTTATAATAACAGAATAATGCACTTTTAGAATGGCCTTAACTAACACTAACTTCTTCCCACCTTATACCCTATGGGTACAGTGTAAAATGAGCCTTTTCAAAATCTCAGAATATGTGCCAATACAGTATGTATTCTAAGCAGAGCCAATTTCTTTGCTTTAATTTCGTCGTGGCTGAGCTGGGAAGGACATGCCAAGGCACAGTTTTATACTCTGTTGAGGTCAGAGACAGCCAATGGGCCACTCAGGCTCAATTGCAGTGAGAGTAGTAAGTGACAGTTGCTGTTAGACCATTTTTTTTGCATGATCCTGGGGGAATGGAACTGAAAGGAGGTGCAAGCTTTAGAGCCCGGCTATAGCTTCTACCCACCCTGTAGGAAATGAAGGATGTAGGAGAGGCACATGGGCCAGGCATCAGGTGAGCTGCTTGCTGCCTTATTATTGCTGATGGGTTTACAGTCCTTTTAGGTATAATAACTGTATATAAAGTTAGAGCAACATAATGATTCCCAAGCAACCAATTTTGAAAGGAGTGAAATGCAATCAGCAAAGCCCTCTTCTCTTCATTGACACACTTCTAGCACATAATGATCTCGTGAAACACTTACTGATACATTTGTTTCCTTAGGTGGTAGAATTGTAGCAATTAAGGGTTAACTGTGGATTGTTCTTTGGCATTTGCATTAAAGTGGACCAACACCCAGGATTTTGACTATCCTGGGTTTTGGTCCACTTCGGCGGGGCACCCCGATCGGGGGTGCCCCGCTGTGTGAAACCCCCCAGAAACCCCAAAAAACTCACCTCTCAACACTCCCACGTGAACGCCGCAGCCAATCCCCGCCAACGTCCAGGCGGGGATCAGGAACGTCCAAGCCGCTTCCGTCGCCGCCGCCTCCCGCGCGTCACTCTCGGCGCGCGCGCGCCCCCGCCGGCCATTCACAGAGGGCCGGCGCGGGCGCGCGCACGTCTGGAGGGGCGCACGGGAGCCGGCGGCGGCGGAAGCGGCGGCGGATCAGGTAAGATGTTTTTGGGGTTTCTGGGGGGTTTCACCCCGTGGGACATCCTGATCTCGGATGTCCCGTGGGGTGGGAGGTGATCGGCCCGGGAATCTTATAGATTTCCGGGCCGATCACCCCTGGGTGTTGGTCCACTTTAAGGGGAGCACTAGCTTTATTTACAGACAGGACTGGCCATACGGAGGCCCGGGAGAACTCCTTTAGGGCCTGTTGGGCTGCTGCTTATTACACCCCTATCCTATCTGCCTGCCTAGTCTACCTCCCAGCACCCCTGTATCTGACCCCAATATACCCTCCTAGCCAAGAAAGCCTAGCACATGTTCTGCCCCCCAGTGCTAAAGCCATAGGATCATGGCTGTGAGGGAACACACACACTCTTGTCCCTTCGGCTCTGCTGGCTGCTGAGCTCAGCTGAAAAGAGCCGAGTTGGGTGACCTCTCCTGGCTGCAAACAAACACTTTTTTATATTTTCTTTTTTTTTTATATATTTTTATGCAGAATTGTATGTGCAGGTCTGGCACTAAAGTGTTATTGTCACAGTGTTACAACAATGTCATTCCATGTGTTTTTGCTTTGTTACTGGTGGATATGTGTTCAAAAACAGACTTTGATCACACAGCGTTTGGCACTCTATGTTACAGCGCCCAGCTTTAGAGCGCCGACGCTGTGTGTGTAGATTTTTCTTAAATATGGTGTGGAGTGCCGAGTTGGTGCTACCTATCGCTCGCTGCAGCGTTGTCCTGTTAGATGTAGTGTAGTCTTGGGCGCTATGACCTTGTGACACCACCTAGCTTTTTCGCGATTGTCTCTGCAGTGAAACAGGGAGAGTGCTTTTACATGGCCCGCCAGACATCACATTCATCAATGCTGGACGGGATAGTACAGCGCCACTTGTCCGCCTACTAAACTAGGTTATAGCGCCCGACACCCGCTTACAGCGTCTACTAGCGGTCACTCTAAGCCCTGCTATACAGACACTCACATGGTGATACATGGCGCTAGTATTAAATCATCCTCCACGTCTCTAGCTGTGGTGTGCCTGCATCGCCCATTCAGAAAGGCCTGGCACTGGTGCACGCACCAGCTAGAGGGAAGGATATAGAAAGAGGGAGAGCTTACAATCTATTAGGATATAAGGGGAGGATATAGAAAGAGTGAGAGCTTACAATCTATTAGGATATAAGGGGAGGATATAGAAAGAGGGAGAGCTTACAATCTATTAGAATATAAGGGGAGGATATAGAAAGAGGGAGAGCTTACAATCTATTAGGGTATAAGAGAGGATACAGAAGGAGAAGAGCTTACAATCTATTAGGATATAAGGGAGGATACAGAAGGAGAAGAGCTTACAATCTATTAGGGTATAAGAGAGGATACAGAAGGAGAAGAGCTTACAATCTATTAGGGTATAAGAGAGGATACAGAAGGAGAAGAGCTTACAATCTATTAGGGTATAAGGGAGGATACAGAAGGAGAAGAGCTTACAATCTATTAGGGTATAAGGGAGGATACAGAAGGAGAAGAGCTTACACTCTATTAGGGTATAAGTGAGGATACAGAAGGAGAAGAGCTTACAATCTATTAGGATATAAGGGGAGGATATAGAAAGAGGCAGAGCTTACAACCTTTAGTTGTCCAGTTGTATCCAATATAGTTAAAATGACAGGAAAATGCATACGGTATGAGCCATGACGGGGCACCATTCAATGTTTGCACCACAGCCCCGTCACATTTAGTTACGCCATGTTCTATAGTGAATATTATTCTTCCCACTTTAGCCTCTGCAGAAAGTATATTAGCTTTATTTCCCATGCTGTCATTCAACCTTCACCTGCACATTAATAGACCACCCAATCAAAACAACAAAAAGGGTACTCACCCTTTATCCCCCGCAGCTGATTGGTCCAAGTCTGACCATCAGCAACTCCACATCCCCCCTATTGCAATGAATAGAGAGGGCGTGACAGTGCTCCTGTGACTGATGGCCAGTGGTGAGCCTGACATGCCCTCAATCCTGACCCCATGTTCTGGCCCAGGGCAGTGGGTGATGCGCAGTCTGCAGCTCTGAGTGGGATCTAGCGATCAGGCGAGTTGCAGATTGCCAGACTCAGGCTGTTCAGCTGCTGGGGACAAAAGGTGAGTGTGATTTTGTTGCTTTGATTGAGTGGTCAGTGCCCTCTTTTTTATAACAGCAGGCTGCAGACTCAGGGCTTTGATTTCTGGCATCTCTTCTGCGCCTCTAGCTGATAATTCACTGTTAGGTGCACCTTCCTCATTGTATCTGACTGTAAGAGGCTCCAACATGACAGCTGATTATTCCTACTGAGACTGCGGAGACAGAAAGCGTTTTTCTCCACTCCGGACAGATGTAATTGATGACAATATGTAAAATACTGCGTCTAAATAGCGGATGATGGTGAAGGAAGGGCGGGAAGCTCCATTGCCGCCAGCGAGAGGAGCGATAAGCAATGTTGTGTTTATTGAATCTCTCCCATTACCGTAATACATATGACCCCCATCAGATCAGACACGCCACGTCTTTAGAGCGTCACTCTGTCTTGTTTATGCTGCCCAGGGAGAAAACATCTTAAAGTGGACCTGAATCCTTCCTTATAACTCAGGTGCAAGGAGTGCCCCGTCCAAGGGGACATAAACTTGTCTAACCTACCCTCTCACCGCATCAGCAAGTTCTGCATTACATGAGGATTTACCTTTTGTTATCAGAGCTTCATCCAAAGGGGGGGTTAGGAAACAGCTGCACACACATACATCAACCACAGCTTTTTCAATTGAAGGATTGCTTAACTATAGTATGTAGCTATTTCTTAGCCCTCCCAGTCATACAGTGCTCTAAGGAAAAGGGTAAGTAACTTGTAAATCTCTGTGGGTTAGCGTACATATGGACCTTGACATATCACTAGGGATGGGTGAACCCTCCAAAATTAGTCGAGTTCCGCCAAACTTGATTAAATGCTCCTGAACCCGATCCCTGTTGAAACCAATGGGGACCAAAACGGGGGGTGGCGCGGTGGCGGAGTATGCAGCAGAAGTGCGCTCCTGTGACTTACCTCTGCACACGATCCTGTTCTGTCAGCGGCAGATGTCATGGGCCATCTTTCTAAAGCCCTGACTGGGGCCAGATTAAAATGTTGCTGCCTCCTACACTGACAGAAGAGGATCTCAGGCAGAGGTAAGTCAATGCAGCTTCCTGCATACCGTAGATGAAGCGGGTTGATGGGCTGCTGAGCTTTTCCATATTCAGGTTGGACGCCGAACTCGAACTTGGACTTCTGGCTGAAACTCGCAAAGTTAAGTACAAACCCAAACTTTGCAGTTCAGGTTCACCCATCTCTATCTATAACCAGTGCCGGGCCTATTCACCACGCAACCCATGCAATTGCGTTGGGCCCTCACCTGTCAGGTGGCCTCTAATGCTCTGCAGAGCCCACATTAGAAGCAGCTAGAGTTTGGGGTGTGTGTATGAGGAGAAGATGTACAGGGTGCTGGGTGTTGTAGAGTTGCCAGGAGTGTTTGGGGAGCTTTATCTCTGTCTTTCATACATTGGCCATTAACAAAGACAAGAGTTCTTAAAGCATACCCTCACTCATTCCTGCACCAATGATCACTCGAGCACCCCCTCATAGCCCCAACATCTGACACTGCAAGTGTCCAAACACTTCTGGCCAACCCGAACCCAGAGGTATAGCACCCTGCTTAACATACCAGAACTGTGGCGGAGTGATCTGATATGATGTCTGTGGGAAAGCTCATATTTACAACAACCAGGACCAAAATCATTTTAGTGGAGCTGTATATTAATCGTTTGTTAATAAGCAATGCAACAGAAAGGGCCATTATCACTTTAGGAAATCTTTTATATGTCTCTAGGGGAGCACCCTTCAGCCATATAGAAATAATTCAATAATTCCAGGACACTCCTAATAATGGAGTTTGGGATTTCCTTTACTGCCCTGATGGTGGCCCAGGGCCAGTGCCTGGGACCCACCAGAGGATTCTCCGATTCTCTGACAAATCTGACACTGTAGGGAGTTACAGTATGTGATTCCACCTTTGTTTAAACTTTGTATCATTTGAGGATGCATTGAGCTAGCTTTATTAGGAAAAGGCTTCCTAGGTTGCACAGAGCCAAGACCTCAATCCCAAGCAGTCCAATATCCTTCCCTGGACATAGAGGTCCATGTCCCCTACAACGTCCTTATTAAATATACATTTCATTTTCCCGGCAATGAAGAGTCACGACAATCACGCGGCTCCTGTAAACTAGATTTTGTTGCAGAAGGGATTTCAGCTCACAGCTAAAGAATTATGTGCGCCCTTATCTAGCCAACACAGGAAACAAATCTAATAAACAAAAACTTGCTTTGAAAACAGCTCAGGAGGCCAAATCTATCTGCAAGATTGCATCTTGGGTCTGCGAAGGCTTTGTGATAGCTGCAGCTCAAAACAATGGCGCAGGAGGGGAGCCAGGGTTGGGAGGGGGATACCATGTAAAGCGCTACAGAAGTTGATGACGCTATATAAATTAACAATAATAATAATAATAATAACTGGGGAGCCAGGATTGGGGGGGATAACTGGGGAGCCAGGATTGTCGGGGGAGAGGGGGAGGTACTGGGGGGGGGGGCGCTTCTACTTTTATCTACACTGCAGAAATGATCATTCCTTTATAGAAGACCGTCATTGTATTTACTTGGAGCCTATAAGCGATCTCATCCTGGGAAATTAATGGAGTCTCAATCCACTTTACAAATCCTAAGATACACACTCTGCTGCTCATATTTTAATAGACTCATGTAATGCTAATTCAAGGCATTATAAACCACTACCACTTTTGGAATGAAAATATATGGTTTTATTAAATAACTAAGCAATACAATTAACCTAACTAGCAAATTATTCAGCAATTAAGTTAAGTTAATTTAGCAATCTAATGCTACATTGAAGAAACAATAAACATTTACACAAGAGAGTGCATTTGTCACTGGAGAGTTTAAATTTGTCATCGTTCTTATCTTGCTTGGGAGAAAACGGCTAGGTGAGAAGTACCCCTTTGGGTTAATATCTCACCTGTTAAATAATAATTACAATGAATAATAATTACAAGCTTCAACCAGATGGGAAGCATTGTTCAGTGAAGTAAGGGCTTTGATGCTTTTTAATAGTAGGGCCTTGATTCATTAAGGGTTGAAAAAAAATGTAATGGTAGTAAAAATGTATGAGAAAAAAGCCTGAGACTTTTACTGCTTGGTGAATCACTAGATATGAAGACAATAAAAGTCAAAAGGCACTTTTTAATTTCTGAGAAAGTAGTGAACTTTTTACTCCTCTTTTCATTGTAGTAAAAAGTGGCATTGTCTTTATATCTGGTGATTTAGCAACACTGACATCCCAGGCTTTTTTTCTACTAAAGTGTATGTTTTACTACCATGAGAATTATTTTCACCTCTTGAGAAACCAAGGTCTAGGTCTGCTTTAAAAGTTTAGGGCTACAACCAATACTGCATGGGTTGAACCAACTGGATGTATATATTGCAACACAGGATAGAGATGTGGAACTAGAGTAGAATATGTCAGTTAGTAACTAGTTTACAGTGAGTAGTACAGGTTAGAACGATTTTATTGGAAATAGTTCAATGAAAGTGCATTAGAAGATGTTATACTTATTTTCAGACACAAGATGACAGTAGTGAGAACTAGGCCATAGACTTACATCAGGCTTTTTTTGGGGATGTCTTATCTTTCCATGAACAATCTACAGTTGTTCATTTTAATTCCAAAATTAATAGACCTACCTTAATATGGCACAAGCCACCCTCCCATGTTCCTAGTGGGTACCACTCCATAAAAAATATTAATATCTGCTATGCTACTGTGACCATTGTCGACAGACAGGCGTTGGTGGTGTATAACAAGTCCAGGCTCCTGCATGTGGCTCCTCGCCATGTATGCAGCTCCGCATTATGACACAGGATGTCACATCACACCTTTGTCATATTGATGCGGCAGCTTGCTAGCATGCAGAGGTACCTGGTACAATGGGAAGAAAATGGTCCTGGCTGTGACAGGGGCCTTCTGGTCCTGGTGCCCCAGGCAGTTACCTTATTTGCCCCTGTAACTGTAACTAGTACTTATTTTTGAGCTAGAGTCAGGAAAGAAGGCAGATTTAGTGAGAGAAAACCCTGCAGTCAGTGTTCCAACTGACAGGGAGACAAGGTCCAGGTTAACCAAAGACAAGGAGTAAGTCCAGCTTTCTGGATCTTGGCTGTAGGAGGACAGGAATATGCCCCATGGCAGATTGATGTATTGAAGATACCAATGTACAGAAATGGTTGTGTCACCTGGAAGGACGTGTTAATAAGTAGGACCCTCTTTTTTCATCTATTAAAGTCAAGCGTCTATCTCTGCAACAGGTCAGTTGCTGTAACTGTAACCCCTATGACAGAACTCCCAGCATCCCGACCAACACAGACACATTTAGGGAACACCCTGGGCTTCCTGTAACCCCACCAACCACCTGGCCTAGGGGGGTAACAGTAGTAACTACGCCAGTGTTTATTCATTTATGGGCAATCCCAATCAGGTTACAGAGATCATAAAGATAAATTGCGTTGGAATGGGGGTAATCATTTCTGCATGGGATAACGAGCTAACCGAGTATTTTAGAACAATCCTCGTCTATCTTTGGCCCCTTTTGGCACCTGTACAGTAGATTAATAGAGTAACAGATTTCCTGTGAAATGAGATTAGATCTTCTCTACTTTTTAAAAATAAAGTTGAAAGATATTGCCTGGGATTGGGTAAAAAAGGATTAAATAATGAGGCAGGTAGGGAGGACTGCAGGCAACGATGATTGCGACAAACCTTCTGTCGTGTTTATTTTCTTCTGTCTTTTTACCTCCTAGAAGTGGAAAATAGGCTGATTGTTCATTGAAAATAAACTGTGACCATGTGGTGTGGAGGCTGAAAGAAGCGGATGGCTTGCAGCTACCAGAACAGGGGAGTAACCCTTTGAGTGCACAGGCTCTGCCTTCCCTGATAGGTCGTGCAGTATATTGTAGAGCAATGTGGTTTAAATAGGACTTAAAGAGGATGTCTAGAAAGGCTTTGCTTACTTATCATTTCTAAATACTGGCAGCATAAGGCATTCCCCATCACTCAGATTGCACGGCAAGCTCACTGGAAATACCAATACTCACCTACCAATACTCACCTCCACATTCCAGTGCACATATGATCAGTGCCAACCATCTGAATGGTCACCAGTAGTCTCTGGTTTGGCTGTAATTACTAGCCCTTGTTGTAGGACCCTGAGGTCAGGAGTCCACCAGGGAATTCCCCTGTCACCCTGTCAGCCAGAGCCTGCTGTAATGTAAATCCAACATTCGATCTCCGAGGAAGCCACAAATGAAGTGAAACCCATCATATATGGAAAGGAAAATGGTTTTAACAATATTTAATCTAGACAAACATAATATTTATTTCTGAATACTGAATCACTATGAGTGATTATAGTTATATCACTGTAAGTTGTTATGGACAATAAACATGCATTGCAGCCTCTCTCCTTGTACTGTACAATGCAACAAGCAGCACATTGTAAAAAGCTAACCAGCTTTTTGCTGTGTTACATTGTATAGCAGCAGTACTCAACTAGCGGACCGGACCTCAGCGCCAGATTTCTGGACCCCTGCCCTGACAGCCCTGCACTCAGTTGCTTCTGTGTTGCCGTACTCAGTGCAGCCCCCTTTACTTGATCGGCAATGTAGTGCTTAGTCTCCCTGATAGTGGCACCTAGCATTGCAGTATGAAGTACTTCATAGGAGGGAAGTGGCACTGCAAGGTACACACAAACTTTTTTTCTCAGTCTCTTTGCCCCATCCATCCCTGTCCCACCATCTCAGCCCCATTCATTCCTGTCCCCCCAGCTTTGCCCCATCCATCCCTGTCCCCCCGTCAGCTTTGTCCCATCAATCCCATCCCCATCCATTCCTACCCCATCCATCCCAGTCTTTTTTAGTTTTGCCTGTGGAATCTATAATTTCTAACTATTCACCCCCACAACAGCCTCCACCCTTCACCTCTTACCAGATGCCTGTATATGGATTTTTTCAAGAAGTGTTTGAGTACCACTGTTGTATAGCATCCACACGTGTGCATTTACAATGTATTTACAGAGGAGACAAAGTTCAGGGAGCCGTAGATTGAGTTGGGAGGTAATACCTTGGTATACATTATCTCTTCCTCCTACTGGGGCTATAAGAAATACGAGTCATTCTGAAAAGCCTGCCAGCTCTTTGCTGAGAGGTCCGTTGTGTTACATTGTTATAGCCAAATAGCAATTTGTGTATCCTAACGGGTTCTATTGTAATCATCTAAAGTGGTCATGAGCCAATTATTGGAAGGTAGATGGCTCACATTGATACCCATATCACAATGTACTGTGGGATGAGAGCCTCAGCAAATGGCCAAATGTCATGTGAATGTGCCCGTAGCATACTATGGGCAGCTTTTCACAGATGGATGTGGGAAGCTCATCCTAAAGCGTGAGTGATCCGCATCCATGCTGGTGTGAAAGCAGCCTAAGGATTGTCCTCTGTAGCTCACAGGAGACTCACGGCTTTCTGGGTTGGGGGGCGTTTCGAGTCATCTCTCCATTGTATTTCATCTGGACAAACACCATATTCCCGTCTCAATATTTATAGAAAATATAGGTGTATAATTGTGGATTGTAATGAACAAATAAACTTCAGAATTCAAAAGTAAAATGACCTCTGGTAGAGCAAACCCGCAACAACAGACCTCACAAGGAAAGCTGGAATGTAAAATGTATTCATATGCCTGTATGGGGAGCAGAAAGCCATCAGCACCGACAGACCATCTCCGCATGTGATTTATTCCGCTGCTGTATTAAAGGTTCTTTTTTTCCCAATTTTGCTTTTCATGGTGTAGAAAGAAAAAACGCCGGACACATTTCATCTAGCTGGAACAGAGCCGCCTGTCAGGATCTGTAAGGTGGAAACCTTTCCGAAATATGTGCAGGAAAATTGATAGAAAGCTCAGATGAAGTGCCGGGATAGAGGCAAGTAGGGAGGTAATAAGGCATGTTTTCTGTGTTCTCAGCTGACATGGGGTGGGGGGGGGGGGTGAGTGGAGCTGTTTGGGAGGATCCTCCAGCAGGCAGCTTTTAAAGTGGATCTAAATCCTTCTTTGCAACACTATCAGTGAACAATGCATTAAAGAAATATTCACCTGTTTATACGACAGGAGGCAGGAAACAAATGCACACATGTGCATCAAGTGCACCTCCTCTAGTTAAGGAAATACTTTACTGCAGTGTGCAGCTGTTTCCATTATACAGATCTCCATTAAAAAAAAAGGAGAGTATCTCCAAAATTCAGAGCTGGATGTGTGAGGGTACTTATGGGCCTGGACCCTACCTGGCACAGAGGGTTAAGGTCACATTTAAGGTGGACCAGAGACTTTTAGGTAGATAATTCCCTATGGAGCACTCCTAAACCTCACGGCAAGGAACATGGAAGTGGTATCAGGTTGCCTGTTCTCAAGCTGCTGTTTGGGCCGTGGCACAACCCAAATGGGCAAGCCCCCCATAAGGTCAGTTTAAGGGGTGAGCTTTCATATAAAAGAATCTTAGGTTTATGTTTTACATGAAGTCTTTCCATGGTGACCTTTTCATTGCCCACAAAGAGCCAGTATCAGGAATTTTTGGGCCCCATACACCCCCAATAACCTTTATGTGATGGCTGGGCCTCTAGTCTGAACTGGGCCACCAAGCTGGGCCCAGACATAATATAGGCTGTGTATAAAGGCTGTGCCCCATTTTTGTAACTTAAATGTGATAGCCGGGCCCAGAGTATGGGGTCTGTACTCAAGCCTTGGCTTTCCTGCACTATTGGTGGACCCGTACACACATTTGTAGCAGGAGGTTGAATAGTCAGCCATGGGGCAGGCTGATAAATCACATGTAGGCAGGTGGATTTAAATAGATGAGTGGTAATATAGAAACCAAACCTACCATGGTGTTTCAAATCACAAGGCCCTGCTGGGGCAATTCCCCTCCAATATGGCTGCTGGGCATGACTGTCAGCATAGCCTCTGTGGCCCTATGTGTACCTGTGGTGATTGGGGTCCCTGAGAAATTGTCCACATTGCCCCCCCAATGCCGGTCATGTGGGGCCCCAGGACGATCAATGCTTTTCATGACAAAAAAAAATGATATGCCTGCAATACAAATACAGAAATTAAATGAACCAGGGTCTTTGTGTTCTGTCATGTTTAATTGTGTATATTAAAAAGACAGGGCTTGGGGGCGTGGCTTGGCCGGGGAGCGAGATGGCAGCTTAGTTTGTGTGCTCTCGGCGGAGTCTCCACCAACGCAGCTACTTCAGCGCTCCAGCTTGGAGATGGGCCGTATAAACAAATCTGGGGTCCCCACTAAGACCCCCAGACCCTCGCAGACCCCAAAGACGGGAACCAGAAACCTCCCAGAGATGTTTTCTAGCCATCGTCTGGAGGACTCGTCTATTCATGGGCCCAAGATGGCGGACGCTTCCTCCCCACGCGGCTCTCCAGACAGGAGAGAGGAGGAGGCCTCAGACGGAGAGGAACAGGGGCTGTCTGCACAGCTCAGCCAACTGCCCACCCGCAGCGAACTGGCCAAGTTTGCAGGAGAAATAAAAACCTCCATCGCCGAAGCGATAGCAGACCTTAAGGAGGATATGCGTTCCCTCTCCCACCGCGTGGACAAGATCGAGCGGGAAGGCTCTAGCACCAGCTCCAGGCTCTCGGAGGTTAAAGAGGTCATTTTGGCGCATAATAGACATCTCCTGAATTTTCACCGACACTTAGAGGACTTGGACAATCGAAACAGGCGGTGTAACCTCAGAGTGAGAGGGGTCCCAGAAGCTGTTGCGCCAGACCAAACCCAGGAGGCCCTAACGTCTATTTTCAACTCCCTCCTCGAGAGACCTCCAGACACCCCGATAGACTTTGTACGAGCTCACAGGGCGCTTCGCCCGCGGAGCATGGGTGAATCTTCCCCCCGTGATATCATCTGCTGCCTGCAGAGTTTCCAGCTTAAGGAAGAGATTCTTGCCAAAGCCAGAAGCAGAGAAGCTATCACCTTTAACAACAGTGAAGTTCAGCTCTACCAAGATCTGTCTGGAATCACATTGCAACACCGTCGAGCCCTGTGACCCCTTACAGCAGTCTTGAGAGAACGGGGCATACCTTACAGATGGCGCTTCCCTTTTGCCCTCTCCGCGACCAGCAATGGCAGCACAGGTGTCCTCCGGACGCCAGAGGACCTCTCGGAGTTTTGCGAGCTGTTGCGGCTCCCTCAGATCTCCCTCCCAGACTGGCTTGGTGACTTCTCGATCCCCCAACTGATCCAGAGAACGGGCCGGCCGGTTCGGGGTGACGCTTCCCCGCGAAGGGGCCTGGAAACCCCCCCTCCGCGCTTCGGCAGAGAATGGAGCCGCTCGAGATCCCGGAGCTAAGCGACGACAGCACCCTGGCCGGGCCGACGCATAGAGATAAACCTATCTGTTCACTATAGTCACTTTAGACGCCTGTTTTTTCCTGTTTCTTGTCTTTTTATGTTAACATTTGGATAATCTAATGTGTGGAGGACCTCCATCTGGGACGCTCTCACCCAGCCCTCTAGGCGGTGTACCCCTATCCCACATAGTTGGCATGGGTGCAGCCGGGTGGACTGTTGGGACAGCAGATCCCTGATCGGGTGGCAGGCGGCACTTGCTGGAATAGCGGGGTCGCGGCTGCCAAGTTATTTTCACGTGGTTCAGTTGATCAGTATTTATGTCATATTAGTTCCTGTGCTTCTCCCGAGGGCTGGGGCCCACGGCCTTTACTTTCAGTATCGGGACAAGCCTCAAAGATGTTTTGTTAAGTAGAGTTGGCTGAGCAATTAAGCTGGAAGTTTATTATTAATGCTACCCTCAAAACACCTGCTAAGCTCATAGCGGCTGATGCTGCCCTACCGGGTTGGATCATAGATGTTTAGAAACAAGCATATCTGAGCCTCGTTGGCAGGCTTCTCTGCCTATGTTGATTTGTACAGTATCTGCTCTAGTAGCCACACTGTGGCTGCTGTGCCTACTTCTTGTGGATCATTTCTGACTATGTCTTACCCAGGCCCCCGCGCTCCTCCCGGGAACTGGGGCCCGAGGGTTTGGTTCTCAGCTCCGGGACAAACTGCAAACATGTTGGAATAGGTAAATTGGGATATGCAATCATGAGGGGGGCTCACTAATGCTGATGGGAAAACATCCGCCCAGCAGAGTGGTCTGCTGCCGCCCGGTGGGGGGGGGGGGTGCCTCTTATTGCTGTGTCATACTCTGCCTGCTAGATGGCGCGCACCCTCCTCTTGCGGCACGCTGGTAGGATCCTGTGACTCCTAGAGATAGCTGACGTGGCTAGGCGAGATGGGGGTAGCGGCAGCACTTTCCACATAATCCGGATCCTGGTATTGGGAGAGGTTCCTATGTGCACCTATGGTGGGGACTCCGTCGACCATACCTGGGCTGCACTACTAGTGCTTGGCTCGCTCAGAGCATTGGGGTCCCGCTCTTCGGCCCTCCTTGTATCCCCCCCGAAGGGTCTCTACTTTGGGTGGAGTGGGAGGGAATCCCTTGGGACACTCTCATCCCACTAGAGCCTTGGTGTCTCGTCCAAGGCACAGGGGGTAACTGGGGAGGTTCGTCCTCCCTGTGCATAGTTACCCCAGTAGCTTCCACCGCTTCTAAGAGTGAGTTGGTCTCCTCTAGGCCCTCCTCATATTCCCTGTAGTTACTTAGGTCTGCCCCCTGTTTTTGTCTGTGTCATCCCGTGTTGTGTCTTTGCCCTCTTGTTGTCTACCTTTCCCTCATCTTCCAGCATCCCCATCTCTTATTCCTGCTCACTTTCCCTCTCTTTCGCCCGTGGTGTGCGGGAGCGGGGTCTGGTGGGTCCGGTGGCTGGGGGGGGCAGGGCGGGGACTGGGGTCAGCCTAACCAAAAAAGTCTCAACATGGGGCCTCTCTGCCTAAACGTCCTGTCCATAAATGCCAAAGGCCTAAACTCTCCCCAGAAACGGCATGCGCTGCTTAGAGAGCTTAAATCTTTCCAGGCGCATGTCGCCCTGATACAGGAGACCCACTTCCAAAGAAACAAGACACCATACTTGGGGAATAAGACCTACACATCATGCCACTCTGCCACATCCCCCAACAACAAAACGAAGGGGGTTGCAATCCTGCTTGCTCAGGGAGTAGACCTCAAAGTTCTTGCAATCGAGAAAGACCAGGAGGGGAGATATATTTTCCTGAAAGGGAAACTTCCTAATGGGCAGGTGGTTACATTCGCAAACATATACGCCCCGAATAGAGACCAACAGACCTTTTGCAGGAAGGTTCTTGGGTGTTTGGGAAAATTTCAGGAGGGGATCCTGATCCTGGGAGGGGATGTGAACTGCGCTCTTAACCCTCTGCTGGATACCTCAGACGCCAAAACAGCCATATCTTATAGGGCCCTGAAACAAATAAAAAGGGCACTACAGGACCTAGCGCTAGTGGACACTTGGCGCATGATGCACCCATCTGATAAAGACTTCACCTACTACTCACCCATTCACGCAAAATACTCTAGAATTGACTACATTTTCCTGTCACAGAGGGACCTGGAGAGGGTTGAAGCGGTACGGATTGGAAATATTTCCTTTTCTGACCATGCTCCGGTCCTTCTTTCCCTGGCCTTGCTGTACAGGGAATGGAGGGAGTGGAATTGGAGACTAAACGAAGGCATTTTGAAAGATCATACAGTGGTAGAAAAACTGAAAGAGTCCATCTTGCATTATATCAGGGAAAATGACACGGGCGCTGTGGACCCGGTTATACTCTGGGAGGCCCAAAAATGCACGTTACGAGGAGTCCTGATCCAGGAGGGGGCGAGACTCAAAAGGGAGAGGGGGATGAACCTAGACCGGTTGGCCCGGCAGATAGCAGACTTAGAATCACAGCACAAACAGTCACTTCAGTTGGGGCTTTTAAAGGAACTAGAGGCCAAAAGACAGGAGATGCGAGATCTTTTAACTAGAGAATCGGGCAGGCTCTTCACTAGGCGATGTGGCTTGTTCTATGAACAGGGAAACAAGACGGGCCGCCTACTGGCTAGAGCGCTGCATCCTAGGGGTGCCCGGCCCAGAGTTGAGGGAATCAGGGGCCCAGACGGGGTCTTACGCCAGAAGAACAAGGACATTGCAGAAGCCTTTAGTAGATACTACTCGGCCCTATATAACTTACCAGGCCACGGGGGGGGGGACAGACCGAGACGACATGATGGAGGCCTATCTGAGAGAATCCAGAATGCCGTCTCTGCCCGAGGAGGTGGTGGAGCAGCTGGAAGCCCCGGTGTCAGTACTGGAAATACAGAAAGCCATCAAATCCTCTAAACCAGGTCGGGCCCCCGGTCCAGATGGTTTTCCAACCCAGTTCTACAAACTCTTCTCTGACCAACTGGCCCCACTTATGGCTCGAGCTTTTGAATCCACGGCCTCCTCGCGTACTCTTCCCAGCACAGCTCTAGAGGCTCAAATTGCTGTGATCCCGAAGGAGGGGAAAGATGCCACTGACTGCCAGAATTATAGACCGATCTCCCTCTTGAACGTAGATGTAAAAATTTTTGCAAAGGTTTTAGCCACGAGAATGGGAGACTTATTACCAGCCTTGATTGGACAGGACCAAGTAGGATTCATCCCAGGTAGAGAGGCCCCGGACAATGTGATAAAGGCTCTGAACATACAGTGGTGGGCTAGAGCTAAGAGGGTGCAAGCGGTGATGCTTTCCACCGATGCCGAAAAGGCATTTGATCGGGTAGACTGGGGCTGGATAGAAAAGGTGTTAGCGTTTATTGGGTTAGGTGAGGCGGCAAGAAATAGGATATTGGCTCTGTACTCAGACCCCATAGCGAGAGTGAAGGTGAATAATTGCTCCTCCCCTGTATTCCATATTAAGAACGGCACGAGGCAGGGGTGTCCACTGTCCCCGATGATTTTCGCCCTCTCCCTGGAGCCCTTCTTGAGGAAAATTGATCTGAATGGCGGTATCAGGGGTGTTCAGATCGGAACTAGAGAACGAAAAGTGGCTGCATATGCAGACGATATGCTTTTTTTCCTGAGTTCCCCAAGGGTGTCGGTCCCGAACCTACTAAAGGAATTTGAGGTTTATGGGAGACTATCGAACCTGAAGATTAATTTTACCAAATCCAGAGCCATGAATATCTCAGTATCAAAACCAGAGGTGGAAGCCCTCCAGAGTTTATTTTCCTTTAACTGGGAAAATAAAGGTCTTAAGTATTTCAACTACCGGCCTCTCCCTCCAACCTCTTTCAACTGAATTTTGCGCCTATTGGAGCCAGAATTAAAAGGGATCTAGAGAGATGGAACAGGTTGCAATTGTCCTGGTTTGGGCGTATGGCAGTGCTAAAAATGAATATTCTACCGAGAATTCTGTATTTACTACAGTGCATACCAATTAAACTACCAGACTCCTTCTTCAAATCTATATCAAAAACCTTCCGGGCATTTGTTTGGGCGGGCAAGCCACCCAGGATCAGACGTAATCTCCTCTTGCTTCCAAAGGACCAGGGTGGCTCGGGACTGCCGTGCATAAGATCATACTATTTGGCAGCCCATGTGAGCAGAATTGTCGATTGGCAGGTTAATGGTCCTCAGAAAGATTGGGTGAGAATTGAGGGAGAGGCAGCCACTGGAGGGGGATTGGATACTGTCTGCAGCCTACGTAGGTGTGAGATCCCGATGGGCGCCAAAAACCACCCTTATATTGGGTCCTCCCTGCTAGTGCTGGATTCTCTCTGCAAAGGGGAAAAAGCCTTGACTTCATTCCCGGGCCCTCTGACGCCAATTTTAGATAACCCGGCCTTCCCCCCGGGTAGACAGCTCTCCAAGTTGCACGAGTGTGGCGGCCCAAAGCCCCTAAGGATCTTTCACTTACAGAGTTGCGGGACGTTTAAGGATAAACAGAGCTTGCAAGAGTTGCTTGAGGGGGAGATCTCAACTTTCACATACTTACAGTTAAGGCATTTCTTTGCTTCTGGGGCTGTGAGGGAGAGCTTAAAGAAAGGTTTGTCAGAGTTTGAAAAGGCATGTCTGGGGCACGGGCCCAAAGCTCACCTTTTGTCCTGGGCCTATGGATTGATCCGAGGATTAGGAAAGAGAGAAGCTAGACCCTGGGAAGGGAAATGGGAGGCTGATATTGGAAGACCCTTCTCAGAAGAAGACTGGTGCAACATCTATAGAAATGCACATAAGGGTTTAGTAAGTAGCTCGATGCAGGAGGCAAACTACAAACTGATGGTACCGGACCCCGAGCTTCCTACATTCTATCTTCCCCTCTGTTCCAGACGTGTGCTGGAGATGTGGCAAGGGTGGAGCCTCGTTGGTTCACATCTGGTGGTCTTGCTCGCGGTTGAGGGACTACTGGGATCAGGTTAGAGGAGTCTGCTCTCAGATACTGGGGGAGCCTATCGATGGGAGTTTGGAGAATGTCCTCTTGGGTTGGTCACCAGATGGCAAGGGGGTGGCTGGCGGGTCTCCCCTGGGTCGACACCTCTTAAACGCAGCTAAGGTCCTGATTCCAAGAAATTGGAGATCCAAAAACCCCCCCTCAATCAAAGATTGGCTCAGGCAAATTAATCATGTTGAGGCTATGGAAGAAGTTTGTCACGCCAAACATGATAGAATGGAGGATTACCTCAAAACCTGGACGATCTGGGTCATGTTTAAGAACTCTGCTCATTACAAAAGGCTATGGGATTCCTGAACCTTGGTAGATAGACACAAAATAGGGATGGCGCCGCGATGGATTAGCAGGGTCATGATCCTGTCTAGGAGACCTAAATATAGTGCAAGGGGCTGTCCCCTGTCTTGCGTCCCCCCCCCCCCGGGGTCCCTATATGGGCTCGCTACATCTGCTTAGACGGGCCTCTCCCTCTTTCTTCCTCAAACCGCTCTTCCCTTCCTTCTTCCTTGTCCCCCCACCCCCTCCGCGGGTGCCCCCCAAGTCGCCCTAAATTGGGGGCTGGGAGGCTTCTGTGGTAAATATGTTATTTGTGATGTGTCTTCTTATCCACATGTCCAATATTAAGCACTCAGCAATGTGATTATAGACCGGTCTGTAGATTTGTGGCCTGGTTTACCTATCTCAACACTTGCAAGAGCTGCGGGGAGGGAGGGAGGAGAGCTACCCTGGACTGGGCGGCTTCCTGCGTGCCGGAGTCGGGGGTGGTGAGGGGTTATCCCCCCCTCTCCCCCTCTACACTCCTCCATCCAGAACCCCAGAGAGTATATTTGATTACACTGTATTAAACTGTATATTTCCTTGTTTGATTCTCAACAGTAGTCATTCATCTTAACCCTGCTTCTCATGCCTATTCTGTAATGTATATACGCTGTATTTTTTTTATATACATTCTTGCTGGATTGTTAGATGCAGACACTTTATGTATACCCTGTACTTCCCTTTGTTGTACTGAACCCATCAATAAAAACTGAGTATGTTTAAAAAAAAAAAGACAGGGCTTCTTAAACCACCACCTCCTGCCACTTCTAGTAGGGGCATAACTGGGGGTGTGACCACACTTGTACCCCTGTATAACAGAGGGTGTGACCACACCAGAAGGTCAGGGGGTCCCATCATTGCTCCTCCAACTCATTTATCATATTTGTGCTCACTTGGCATCACTTAGATGGATGCAAGGAAGCAGCATTGGTGTTATCCCAGTCGCTCAACAGATTCTGCTTGATAAATGTGTAATTGCGTGCCGTGTCCGGCATTCACCTGCCGCTACCTGACAATTGCAAGGCACTACCTGCGCTACTCCTTCATGAATAAGGCCCCTAGTCTCTCTGATAAGGTGGGACCAGAAGCCAGTGCTGATACCAGATGCCACAGTACAGGGATGTCAACCTGACTCCAGTCCTGCACTTCACAGTGACCATTTACCCTAGCAAACCTGGACTCAGATCATTAGAACCTCTATTCAGCACAGTTAACTGGCCCAGGTGTGTTGAGGTAAATGGTCATTGTGAAGTGCAGGACTGGAGAAACATCACCCTGTAGGAATGGGTCAGGTTGGCATCTCTGCAGAGCAGTAGTCCTCAAACTTCCTCCTCAAGGGCCGAGACAGGCCAGGCTTTGCAGCTCTCTATGCTGATGCACAGATGTAATAATTAGGGCTATAGCTCTGTCTGAGCACCAGTTAATTCACCTGTGGAGTAGCGTGGAGAGCTGCAAAACCTGGCCTGTCTTGGCCCTTGAGGAGGAAGTTTGAGGACTACTGCTGCAGAGGGTGTTCTGTCTCTTGGAGGCCAGACAAGGAGCATATAGCCAACATCAACTTCTGTCACACATAGCCTGACATTAGCTCACCTGGTCTCTATGATTTGGGGTCTAGTTACACTAAAACCACCTCTGGTGCACCTTGTGGTGACTGTGAATGATGAAGTTTGGGTACTGGTCGGCCCTGATTGGGTGAGTTGGTGATAATTACACTTATGAGAGGGGAATATGAAGGTCCACCTTATGCCAGTTTGTTCAATCTTGCTGCATTTTAAGAGCCTCTGAGACTTCTGCAATATCTACTTGCATGCAGATAGCTAAGAAATGCGGCCCTGGCATCAGTGACTGTGCCCACCGCCTGACAATGCCCAGATGACGTCATGCCCAGGTGCTAGCTGCTGGCACGGAGATCCCATAATCCTCCTCATCCATGACCTGCACTGTGACAAATGGCCTCCTCCAGAAAATTCTGACAGCTCCAATCCGCTGCAATAATGATGACAGCTGACTGGGGATATCGGATGTGACTTTGGAGATTTGTCATTGTTTGTCCTACAACCCAACAAAATGATCATCCTGACCCCCCCCCCTCAACTGCTCATCAACAAAACAACACTTAGGTTATATTCAGCAATTAAACGCTAAAATCACAGACAAATCCACAAGCTAAAAATGGGGACAAAAGTCAGAGAGTCAGCTTGGTGTCTTTTATGTATTATTTGAATTTCCCATATGCTAGGGTTGCAGACGTGTAGAAGAAGAAGGATCGATTGAGCCATAATTACTTGTCACATGGACTTAATCAGTGTGAGCTCCTTCTAAAATGCTCAGTGCAAGAATGTAGCAATATGCAGCCTGAAATGTAAAAAGGTGCACATATATATATATATATATATATACACACACACAAGGACAAAAAGCTCTCGGAAATGCTGAGGAGTTTCCTCATTTCCATTTTGCAGTTTAGATTTTTGCATCTCCTTCCTTTCTTAGGCCCTTATTTAACAAGGAATAGCGACAGGTAGCGACTGGTGAGCGGCCGGTAATGACGGGCCCCGCCACGAGAACGCCGGCTCCCCACCACAATCACACATTTATCAAGCCAATCCTGCTTAGCGACTGAGATAGCGCCATATAGCCACTCATTCATCATTATTCCAGCCTCAGCCCACAGCACCAGCGTCCGACCTTGAACAGAGACAGGTATGACCTCTCGCTACCTGGCGCTCTCCAATGCATTTCAATGGAACAATCTTTAAATATTCATAATTAATTGTTATTAATTTTTTTTTCTTAAATGTGAAAAATTCTGTGACCCCTTCTGCCATTTTTAATAATTTTAAGGAAAAAAAAAAGTACAGAATTGATATTACAGGTCTGATATTAATGTATTCATATTACAAAATTATTTAAAAAACTTGTTTTTTTTGGTTTCCAAAAATATGGTTGTTTGGGGGTTAAAAACTACTTTTAACCCATCGCCGCCAGCGCTCTGGGGTTTAAACATGCATTTTACAGCGCGAGAATTTTTTGAGCATGATTTGTTAATGAATATGGTGGGACCCGGTCGCTAGGGCCAGTCGCTATCATGCGCTCCCATACAACGCGGAACCTGTCAAATAGCGACTCCTCACCCAATATTCAACATTACGGCAAACCGACTGAGTCGCTGTCAACTACCGAACAACGGCCAAGCACAGCGACTACTAGCGGGCGCTCTGAAAATGCCGCTACAGTCGCTCAACTGTCGCTACCTGCTGCTGTTAATGAATTGGCCTCTTATTTATTCCCCTTTCTGTCCTTCCCTCACACTTTGATTATTCCTTTACTACTCTAGTTTTTGCTTTGTATTTGTTTCCTCCCTGTACTTTTATTCTACACTATGTTTTACTTTTCTTTTCTATCTCCTTTCCTCCTATTTTTCTTATTATTATTATCTTCATCTGTCGTCCTCCCTTCCATTTGCTTTCCTTTACTCTTTTTTGGTCACTCCCTTTCCAGCATTCGCTTTCTTCTTTTTTTTACCTTTGTTGATTTATTATATTCTCTCTCCCTTCCCACATTTTTTTTTTCACACCCATTGCTTTATTTACTTTTACCCCCTTCCTTCCCTTAAATTCCTTCAACCTTTTTCTTATTTTTTAATTTTGCCATCTTGTTCACTTTCATTTTCTGTTTCTCCCCGTCTTTCATTTACCCCTTTCCTTATTTTTCTTCCTCATTTTTTCTTCCTTTGTGTCTTTTGCTTACACCTCACCTTAGCTAACTGCCTTCCATTTTATTTCTTTTTTTGTCCTACTGTCTCCTTTCCTTCGCTTTCCTCCCTTTTCCTTCAATTTCCATTGTTTTATTTACTATACTTTTTCTTTCCTTAAATTCTCCTTATTAAAGGGGAACATTTGTGGCCTAGTGCTTAAGGAAGTGGCTTGTGATTGGAAGGTGGCAGGTTTGATTCCTGGCTGAGACATGATTATAGTGCTCCTCAGGCACCATTGCTAGGGCAGCCCACCGCTCCAGGCATGTGAACACTCACTGGTTGTGTTTTTTCTCACTGCATAGATGGGTTCAATGTGGACGAAAAAATCTAAAGTATACGCAAGCATACAATGGCCATAACGGTCTAAATTGTTTTTCCCTTTTATCTTTCTTCCTGTATTCTCTTCCATTTCTTTTACTATATGTATTTCCTTTTTGCCCCCTTCCTTCCATTTTCCATTTCTATTTATTTCTTCTTTTTTTATATTCATGCCTCCTTCCTTCATTCCTTTTATTACTTCTTTCCTTTCTTCCTCTATTCTTTTCCTTCTTTTCCTTCTTGCAATTTCAGTACCTTGCCATTAATTTCAAGTACCCTAAAGTTCCTTATTTCTTTTCTATTTGTTATCGCTATGTATCAGTTAATTACCCCTTTTCTTTTACATTACCCTTCCTTTTGTTTCTCTCATTTTGTTTTCTATAAAGAGGTGGCTTGTTTATATTTGTATGGAAATAACATAATTCCTCACAATATTGTTCTTATTTTTATAATTTTGGGTTTGATCAGTGAGCTTTAAACAATCATGGAAGCGGGACCTGGGACTGGGGTAATCTAATTGACAAATGAACGACAGCCAAGTAACCACACAGTGGGGGTCATGCTAATTATTTGATGGAGCCAGTGTGACTTGCAGCGTGCAGTGTGGATTGTAATCTGCATCCCGTTGAGTTTAGTGCAAAAAACATTTTTTCTACCTTTTCTACTACAAAAGTGCAAAACAAATTTTTTCTACCTTTTCCCCCAAAAATGACCTGTTCCTGTAATGAGGCATTTTACAAGTTAAGTACATCATTTTTCAGATAAGGTAAGCATATTTTTTTTAGTATATAGTATATGAGTATTACAAGTAATAACAGCACCCCGTGGGCTATGCTAAAGAATTTGCAGAATTGTTCTGCATAGTCCATAGGGTTCTGTTTCCAAACTTTCCAAACACAAATATCCTTACCTTATTGAAAAAATGATGGACCTCACCTGTAAAAATGCCCTATTACAGATACAGCTAATTTTAAGGGAATACTAAAAAGCCCATTGAGATACAGGCTGCAATGCACACTGCAAGTCACACTGGCCTCAACAAATATTTAGCATGACCCTAAGAGTCGAAGGGACAAAAAAAACAACAGCAGCCACTATTGATTATTTCCCGGTAAGGAGATGGAAAGTCACACTCACATACTGTAATAGGGCTACCGGAGGTTGGTTAAAAGCAAAGTGTACAAGTGTACAGAATCAGACATAAATTGATCATTTTTATTGTCAGAACATAAACTTTACTGCTTTTCAGAGAGTTTTGAAGATAATTCTTTCTAAATTACACAGACACATTATTATTAGCACTTGGTACTTTTAATGTTGTGTGTCAAAAGCTGGCTTGGTGGGTGCATATAGTTTGTGATAGGCTATCTGCACACATTTGCCTCATTTCGGGCTGCTTGATAATTAAAGATAATTAGAGATGAGCGAACATGAAAAAAAACTCAATTCAGATGATTTGCCAAATTTCGAAATTTGGAATCGTCTGAATCAATTTTTGAATGAATCGCTCAAAGAAAAAAATAACTCACCTCCTCCCTCGTTAGTCAGTTAGAGGACATGGATCCTCTGCCCTGCCAGCTTGCCACCACAACTCCCTCCACAGGTAGCCCCTCTCTGCCTTAGGTAGCGAGATAGTGGAAGCCCAGTGCCAGACACTGTATCTTTGCCCGCAGTTCAGCTGGAGAGCGGAGGGGGACACCCACATGGAGCATCACAATTGAGGAGGTGAGTAAGGCACTTACCTGCATGCTGGCTCCCCCATTGCTCTGGTCCGGGGCTCTTAGTAGCTCTATTGATAATGTACTGTGGGTGGCACCATTGTGGATTGGTTTCATGGAAACTGAGGAGCACCATCAATGTAAGAGGTGAACATCGGCTATGATGGTGTGTGACGGAGCAGCCTGGACCAAAATGTACCAGGGAGCTACCAGAAACAGTTCAGGCTCTGAAGCAGATGGCTGGTTACTTCACCTCTACTAATGAAATTTGACCAGCAGAAAAGGTTCCAATTTTCATGGCAGTATTGGAAAGGGACCTCAGCTGATTGGCATAGCGTTCACCTTTGCCAATGATTCAGATTTTCTGCTTCAGTAAACAGATGGATGTTGGTGTGCCATTAGAGAACTAACTCTTTGTGACCATTGCTGGAAGAACACAAGTTGGTTGTGGCAGTGTTATGAGTTGGGAAATATTTTGTGAAAGGTACAGAACTGTGGATGAATCCATCCCTGCAGGTCACGTACAAACATATACATGTTGAATGTCTACCCTGGGGCAGAGAGAATTCTCCAGCAAGACAATGTGACATGTCACATGGCTGTAAATGTCCAACACTGGTTGCAAGAGCAAGACTTTAAAGCCTAAAAAGACCAATAATTCTGTAGTGTACTGCACTGACTTCCTAAATTCAGAGGCCTGAATCCAACTGGGCATCTGTAGGGGCACCTCAATGGTCATGTTGGCTTTATAGTTAATTCACCAAGCACACTCCAGCAGCTCTGGGTTGCACTGCATTCAGCAGAGTCACTCCCAGGCCATCTAGCTGCTGTCCTGCTGCACACGCTGTACTTGAGATATTAGCTATTGCTCATAACAATGGGACTCACTGTGTAGTTATTTTAGTTTTAAAATCACCTGATCTCACTAGCTCTGTTAAAGCACCTGTACGTTTAAGAACTCTGGGTGAGCTAACGCAAGTCCTGTTATGCCACCTGTTATCAACTACCAGGAAATAAGAAACCAGCACAGTATTGTGTAATCATATCAGTTTTAATAAAAGAGAACACCGTTGTGCGCAACTATGTGTCTCTTTGTTTCTTCAGAAGGATAGGTAAGGCTGTATAATTTTAATTTGCTGGATTTTCCTTTTCAAGAAAGAAAGAAGAAAAAAAACAACATAATTACAAACGTGAAGAGATTGCACTTGGTAATCAAGTCATTAAAATGTTTGGGAAGGAAAAAGAAAATGCTGATTGCTTTGGGGAGCTTTGGTTTTAAGTGTTTACACAAATTTATACATCTAAATATGTATTTATCTCCCTGGGAGCCGATCATGAACCACACCTTTGATGGCCTCGAATCACAGCTTCCTGGAAACTGTCTGGGGCAGTTCAATAGACAGATAGAGGAATGGGGTGCAACCCATTAGACACCCATCAGACTGGGCACCACAATCGGTACTTCTACTGTATGCCTTCATTAGCATTTGTGCACCCTCCCCTCCCAATATAATAGAGATTTGAAGAGGCTCTGCATACTTTTCTAAATCTCCCCAATCTTTGATAATTACCTCTGCTTTGAATTTTGACTACTTTTCCAACTCGCCATGAGTAATAAACCTTAGCATTCTTCTACCTCCTTTATTTCCTACTACTTTAATTTACCCATCATTCTTTTCTTTCCTTTACCCATCTCATTTGACCCTTTGCCTGTCTTCCTTTTTTCCTTTCCCCACCTTCCTTTTCCTTTCCCCTTTTCCCATTTTTCCAGCTTCCCTTTTATTTACAGTTTACCCATCTTTCCTTCACCTATCTTCTTTTCCTTTCCCGTTTTATTTCCTTTACTCTTCCTCCTTTTCTTTATCCTTTACCAGTCTTCCTTCCCTTTACACTTTACCTATCTCCCTTTCCATTTCCCTTAACCTTTCTCTCTGCTAAATACACCTTCTGGCACTGAAGGGTTACAGTCCTCAGGACATCGAGTTCTGTGACCTCAGATGTCACCTTTAGTAGTGTCCTAGGGGAACCAATGCCAGGTAGCAACCGGGCGGGCGTTTGACTATAGATGACTGAACAGTGTTAAATGAGCAAATGGTCTTTGATCTGCAAAGGTGAACTTGATGCTGATAGCTCAGCACAGAAGCCAGTGAAAAGCACTAAATATTTCAAGTTAATGTTTTGTACCATTGTTTGAAGCTTTAATTGTCAAAGTAACTATTGTTACATCTGTAACAGAGAACACAAAGAAGATTTTCTGTTGTAACAAAACAAAAAAAAGAGGATTTGAAAACATTTTTTCAGGTGTGTGCTTGTGTGGAAGATTGCAAGGAGACAAGAGGGAATAATAAACAGAAAGAAAAAGGGGTGTCTCAATCCTTCACATTATATGTAATTATAGAAAAGAGTTCAAGCAGCATTGATTCAACCTTGTTATCAATTTTATGATGAGATGAAACAATAAAGTTCTGTAAAGTAATCTAAATTGGGCTAAAAAAAAATGGGATTAAAAGCTCACCATGGGTTTGATAAGAATAACCAAGAAGTGTCCAATGTAAGTTCCAGGCACAATGCACACATTGGATTTTATATAATATACAAAAGCTTGGTTGCATTATGAGGCTTAAAACATATTTGTGAATGGAGTTGGGGAAAAGGGAGCCTTAATGTTTGCTGAAGCTTGAATCTAGAACTAGCCAAGCGTAATGAATAACATACCAAGATGTTGGCAATAGCCGACATGCTTTATGCAAAGCAACATCTGGACTTTAAGGAACACACGCTGATTGCAGCATAAACCACATCCTAGTGATTAAAGTATTTTAAATATAAACTCTTTAAACATGACCTAATGCCAAAAAAAGCTCACAGGGACACAATTCCCGCACCTCACCAGGCATCTTCGTTTGGGTTGCCTGTCCACTTAAAGCTCCACCGTAAATCAGGCATGATGCTCATCCTTCCATATCCCTAAGCCATCTGCGCCTTCATTCATTTCACCAGGTTAACCTGGTGCCCCCATACAAAAAATGGGCGTGGTTTTGGTTTAAGTCAATTTCTAACTTGACTTCCACCTTGACGCCCACGACTTAAGAAAACTGGGGATGCGTCTGCTTCTGCCTACCATTGCCAAGCTCAGTGTAAAATCAGGTCTATTAGCTGAACATTATTATGCAAGGTAAACTGTGCTGATTGGATGAGAGCCTGCGCATATGCCTCTGGATCTGAGGTCAGGTACATTTTACTGAGAACCGGGGGGGGCCCAAATTGGCATGCCCCCGGGGCAAGCACCAAGCCCGGGATAGTAAAATAAAACAGGTTTTGTCCTGCTTTAAGATATTTATTGATTATATCCAAGCATTAAAATGCACTGGTAGTCACCCCACCGCTTGAGGATGATTACAGTGAACCGTTGAGTACATTTTTTGTTTCAATGGCCAGATGAGGCTTAGCACAGGGAGGTAAGCCTTCCACTTTCATCATTTAATATTGTATTTTATCTTTAAAAATATAATATATATATATATATATATATATATATATATATATATATACATGCTATAGAGATAAATTGTGAAACAAAAAAGACAGATTCTCACCTTCTCTTCTCTGGAGCAGCTCAGAAACGTATAGGAGTCTTCCTGTGACATCCAAGTGCGCTCCTGTTACCTTGTACAAAGGGATCACATTCAGGCAGTGCCTGACACGCCCTCACCGAATGAAGCCATCCGCTCCAGATGCTGTGACAAAGCTAGAGGCAGAAGCCCCGCCTCCCGAGGAGCCCCATTAGTGTGCTGCAGGACCCGATCTTTGGACTAGGTAGGTTTTAGAGAGTAGGATGCCAAAGTGACTTGTAGGAAGAAGAGGTTAGTGTGTGTTCTCTTGTTTTATGCCTTGACAGTCCCTTTCATAGTTTCATTTCACAGGTGACTCCTGGAATTTTCTGTAAATGGCTTTATATAATGGCTTAAATAAAATAGGAACAAAGTTGTCCCTGTAATGCAAGGCCGGCTTGCCTGGTGGCAGTGGAAGGAGTCAGGTAATTATTGTTACAATGTTGCTACAATCCCGGAGAGCATGTACCCCGGCAAGGCTTGTAAAAGGCACGCTATCTCCGGTAGAGACAGGAGAGCTCTCGAATGAGAGCCCTGCCCTCGTTTGGGAGGCAGCGGAGGGGAAAATTAGCATTGTAAAACGGTAACCTCATTTAGATAAGTTGCGTTAGAAGGCATCTAATTTGTATACGGAGTCATTATACGGTCACGGCCCAGCGGGCGATCACAGCATATTATTTCAGAGAAGTCATATGGGAATTTCTGCTGCGTCGCCGTATCTTACAGGTGGGCGGGCTAAGCAAGCAGCTCACTCCCAACGGATATGAAGTTCATTATGGAGCATGTTTCCTGGAATTCAGGTGTATTGAATTCAATGCCAAAGAGATACATTGAGCTAGACAGAAAGTAATGAGCATACCAGGCTGAGAATCAAGGAGTAGTAGCAACCTTGCTGGACCTCCAGCAGTTCTACCCGATGCCCAGGGGGCGAAATACAAATCTATGGCAACATTTTCATGGAACCCTCCAACCTGCCAACACAAATATTACGGCCATATTAAAGTCTGTGTTTCACTTAAACTTTCAAGTGTTACATTGTAAAAATGTTTTTTTGATTAGCTTGCAAGAACCTTATTTTTATTAACTGCCCCAAAAGCATCCCAAATTAGGATTCTCTGAAGTTAAAGATAATCCAAAATCGGGCATTAAAGAGGAACAACGGACCTCTAAATGACCTGGTTCTGTTACACCCCTCACCTGGTGCTGAATACCTTTCGGAAGTTCTGCTGCTTTTTGAAGGCCCTGGTGTCCTGGCCATCTTCACTGGATTTCCCCCGCCCCCCATCCTCACAAGCTGGTCTGCAAATCTTGCGTTTTTTCCCTACAGTCTCCCTGGGCCAAAATAAGCAGCGCAGACAATTCACTGTGCAGGCACGAGATCCTGGGGGTGGCGCAATGCATTTTGGGAAGGCAACATGGTGCTGACCTACGCTGGCACCCGGAGAATAATGGATGAGCGCAAAAGAAAGGGCAGAAGACTGGTAAGTATTATTATCCATTTGTGCGATCGGAGGTCTAAAGGGAACAGAGAGCAAAGTTTGGGGAGTTTTTGAGAACTTCCCAGACTGTTCAATGTTCCTCTTTTAGTACTTGATGATGGGGGAAGCATTACTCTAGCCCCCAAAATATTAGGCAAAAACTGGGCAGTTACTAGTTGACTTAACCTCTTCCCAGTGCTTCTTTCACCCACTTCCCGCGGCTCCTCACTGAGCGCAAGGGAGGGTTCCACAAGTGTTAGTGGGCTTTAAAACATGTTCCCATTGGAGGAGGTCCAACTGCCACGTGTGTGTAGCTTCTTTCTGTTGCCCATTTGATGGAGCTCTGCTAAAAAAAGGTATCTCTCTAATGCTTGCTGAGTGCCAGGGAATGGGTTACATTAGCTTAGGGCCGTATGTAAGAAACGTTAACGCCACGTAGACAGGTGCTTTTGTGAGCACCACCAGCAAGTCATATTTATAATACAAAAAAGTGTTTAGCGCCATGTAACATTCCATGTATCAAGAGCGCCTGATTCTGTGTTTCCTACAGCGCTACATTACATCAGACGCTCAGTGTCGTTCTCCCATAGACTTCAATTATCCATTCCAGTTTTTTTTTTGGTGGACTTCTGGTTAGCGTATTTTTTTTGCTCAGTCATATGGCATGTTCTACATGTTTTTTTTCGTTCATTATTGTACTTACATTACCCGCGGCTAACTTGAATTTTTCTGCCACTCATGTGTCATGTCATTTGTATGTCCCCAATGTCATTCTATGTGTTTTCACTTGGTCACTGTGCTGCCATCCCCAGTTTAAGCCTTTTTTTTATTGTACATGGCGCTGTATGCCTTAGTATCATGGTTTTACAGCATCCACGTTGGCGCCATTCATTTATATGTTAGATACAAATGATTTCTGTCTTTCTGTCCCTCCCCACCGGCGCTACCTGCCACCATCTCCATTGGAAAAAAACAAACAAAAATACCATTTTGTGAGTACTCACCTGAAAAATGGATATTGTTGGTGTGCCACACACCCCGCTTCACCTTTAATTCCTCACGATTGGGTTACTCACCGCCAGGTGACGCTGTGCAGAGAGGAAGTCTTGTAACGAGCCCCCTTCCGGCCTATATATACCTGGTACCTCCCATTTATCACCAGTGTATTAAAAAGCAGAAAGACAAGGTACCAGTATTTTAACGGTAACCTCCAAATAAATCAATATCAATAAAAATAAAAGCTTCACCATATAAAGGATTCGGAATACCGAAAAGGGTGGGAGTGAAGCGGGGTGTGTGGCACACCAACAATATCCATTTTTCAGGTGAGTACTCACAAAATGGTATTATTCTTGGTGTGCCACACACCCCGCTTCACCTTTAATTCCTCACGATTGGGACATCCAAAAGCAGTGTCCACAAGGGATGGGCAACTCAAGGCCAGGTGAAGCATAACTTAAATGACTGCAGTCTGCAGAACTTTACGGCCAAAAACAGCATCCACTGAGGCTCGCACATCAACCTTGTAAAACTTAGAAAAAGTATGAACAGAAGACCAAGTGGCGGCTTTACAAACTTGTTCAACAGAAGCTTGGTGCTGAAAAGCCCAAGACGCTCCAACGGCGCGAGTAGAATGAGCAGTGATACGAAAAGGGGGAACTTTCCCCTTAGCAGAATAGGCCGCAGTAACGGCCTGACGTATCCATTTGCTAATGGCAGATTTGGCTGGTGCCAAACCCTTCTTAGGCCCACAGGGCATAACAAAAAAGGCATCCGTCTTACGAAAAGGAGACGTGATAATCAAGTAGTACTTAACACAGCGTACTACAGCCAAACAATGCAAAACCCTCTCTTTGTCATTCTTAGGATTAGGACACAAGGAGGGAAGAACAATATCCTGATTCAAATGAAAAGCAGAAACAACCTTAGGAAGAAAGTCTAGCTTGAACCGAAAGACCACTTTATCCTGATGCCTCTCAAAGTAGGGCGCCTGGATAGACAAGGCTGCCAACTCTGAGACACGCCGGACCGAAGTGATATCTACCAAGAAGACAATCTTCTGAGTCAGGGTAGACAAAGCAATATCTTGCAGAGGCTCAAAAGGAGGAGCCTGTAGAGCAGAAAGAACCAAATTCAAATCCCAAACCGGGAGTAATGGTTTCCTGGGAGGCCGCACATGCGTAACCCCCTGGAAAAAAATTTTAACTAAAGAATGAAGCGCAAAACGCTTCTGAAAAAAGATAGATAAGGCAGAAACTTTCCCTTTCAAAGTACTTAGCTGAAGACCAGAGTCCAGCCCAGATTGTAAAAACTCCAGAATCCTGGAGACCGAGAAGACCCTACAAGGAAAGGATCTAATCTCACACCAAGCGATATAGGCTTTCCAAGTCCTATAATAGATGATAGAAGAAGACCTCTTCCGGGCACTGATCAAAGTCTTAACGACTGAGTCAGAAAGATCCTCCTCCTTCAAGATGGAGGTTTCAGCAGCCAGGCCGTCAAACCCAGCGCTGGTAAACTGGGGTAACACAACCGACCCTGAGTGAGCAGATCGGGCCGAAGAGGCAGAACGAACTGGTCCACTGCCAGCCGAACGATGTCTGCGAACCACACTCGCCTTGGCCACCTTGGGGCCACGAGAACGGCGGACACCCTTTCCAGAGCCAACTTCCGAACCACCCTGCCCAGCATGGGTATGGGAGTAAACAGGTATAGAAATCCCAGATCCCCCCAGCTCAGGGACATGGCGTCCACTGCCAGAGCCAGAGGATCCCGGGAGAGCGACACGAAGTTCGGGAGCCTGTGATTGTGACGAGAGGCAAACAGGTCCACCTCCGGTGTCCCCCATCGGAGGCACAGTGAGCGAAAAACCTGAGGATGGAGAGCCCATTCTCCCAGACGGGGAGAGCCCCTGCTCAACCGGTCCGCTTCCTGGTTCTCCACTCCTGGAATGTATACCGCCGAGAGACAAGGAACATGGGCCTCTGCCCAGGTCAGGATCAGGGACACCTCTCTGAGAGCACTCAGACTGCGAGTCCCTCCCTGATGATTGATGTAAGCAACCGCTGTTTGATTGTCTGAACGCACCTGGACCGGAAGGCCCAGAACGTGTTGAGTCAGGAGAGCAAGAACCCGATGGATGGCTCTCAGTTCCAGAATATTGATGGGTAAGTGGGCCTCTTGAGGCCCCCACTGCCCCTGGAACTGCAGCTCCTTCCAGAATCCGCCCCATCCCGACAGACTGGCGTCCGTGGTGACAATTTCCCAAAGGGGGGTCAGGAAAGACCTGCCCTTCACGAGATTGGTCGAGACCAACCACCACTGGAGGGACTGCCAGACCCGGGAGGACAACTGGAAGGGCTGATCCAGCAACCGGGGCTGCCGGTCCCAAGACGCCAACAGATAAAGCTGAAGCGTCCTTGTGTGAAATTGAGCAAAAGGAACTGCCTCGAAGGAGGCAACCATCAAGCCTACCAGCCTCATCCCCAGACGGATGGACGGCCGAGGATTGGAAAGTAGGACCCAAGCCAACTCCTGAATCAGATGAATTTTGGACTGGGGAAGAAACACTCTGTGTTGCTGAGAGTCCAACTGCATCCCCAGAAAGGACACCACCCTGGAGCGAGGGAGGACTTGGAGGAGTTGATCACCCAACCAAAGCTTTCCAGCGTGGAGACCACCATCCTGGTGTCTGTCTCCGATTGATTGAGTGACGGAGCCATGATGAGAAGGTCGTCCAAATAAGGTACGACACGAATGCCCCGAGATCTGAAAATGGCCATCACCCCTGCCAGCACCTTGGTGAATACTCTTGGAGCCGAGGTAAGGCCAAACGGAAGTGCCACGAATTGAAAATGCTGATCTTCCATCACGAATCGAAGAAAACGTTGATGAGCGTGGCAGATGGGAACATGAAGATAAGCATCCTTGATGTCTATGGACATCATGAAGTCCCCCTGCCGAAGGGAACCGACGGCCGTTCGCAAAGTTTCCATGCAAAACTTCCGAAAACGGATGAACTTGTTGAGTAATTTCAGGTCCAGGACGGGACGAACTGACCCGTCTTTCTTGGGGACTGCGAAAAGATTGGAGTAGAAACCGAGGCCCATCTCTAAGCGCGGTACCGGCCGGCCGCCGTTTCTAACAGATTCTTTACCGACGCCAGAAGCCTCTGCGCGGCCAAAGGATCGATGGGCACCCGAGACCGAAAGAACCGTGAAGGAGGGCGAGACTCGAACTCCAGTTTGTAACCGGACGACACTACCTCCCGGATCCAACTGTCCGGAACCTTCTGGATCCAAACCTGGGAGAAGTGTCGCAATCGTCCCCCCACCCGCACGGGTGACGGCAGCCCCTCATTGCTGAGCGGGCTTATCAGCAGGTTTGGGCCTGGTGCCCCAGGACTGAGTGGGACGGCCACGGCCCTTCCCCCGAGTCCAACCTGCACCTCTGGTAGCGGGAAAGGAAGCCCCCCTACCCGCTCTGAATGCCCGAAAGGAAGGTCTACCAGAACTTGCCCCCCGAAAGGGACGACGAGGCTTCTTACGTTGGGGCATTTTACCACCTTTGGCAACTGAATCAATTTTATCACCAAACAGCCGCAACCCCAAAAAGGGGAGAGCTGTGAGCACCTTTTTAGAAGCTGCGTCCGCCGACCACTGGCGCAGTCATACTGCCCGACGAATAGCCACCAGCATTGCAGCTGTCTTGCTACTCATAGCCAGCGCATCGTCCTGAGCGGACAGAACATAGGAAACAAAAAGACTCACACTGCCTGAGAGCAATAAGCTCCTTGCAAGTGGGATCAAGATCCACACACAGACCCTGAATTACAGATCTAACCACCAATAGAAGAAGCGCTGAAGCACACACCGGGCGCATCGCCGACCCGGCGTAACTAAACCCATGGCGAGCGTACTGGTCAATCCGACGATCCTCACCATCCTTAAGGGCAGTAGTCTCAGCAGACTGCACCATAGCCGTGCTGGAGAGCCCTAGTACAGGGGTATTGACATCAGGAGAAACCGACCAAAGCTTCACCAATTCTGGCGGAAAAGGATAACGTTTCTCCCAACTGGAAGGAATTCCAGTTAACCGCGTGGGATGTTCCCATTCCTTGAGCACAATTTTCTCAAAGTGGTGTTGTCTAGGAAAAACCAAAGGCGGCTGAGGGACATTAAACAACTGACCCTTTGGCAGGGTGACAGCCTCAGGTGGATCTAAATTCAAAATTTCAAACATTTGAGCAAGAATGGAGGGGGTGTCACGAAAACCCCCCGCAGACAAATCGCCAATAGCATCAACCTCAAGCTGATCTGCAGGCTCATCTGACTCCACCAAAAATTCTCCCTCCTCGTCCAGGGAGCAATCGGACCAAACCACAGGCTCACATATATCATCCTGTGAAGCCGGAGGTAGAGGAGTCAGGTGCTTCCGTTTCGCAGTGGCCTTTAACCCTGCTTTAACGGAAACTATTTTCTCGAGGTTGGCCAACCGTGCCGCCACCTCGGATTGCGAATCCCCACTCTTGACAATGTCAAGCGGGGTCCGGAATAGGGAGGGAGGGGTAGGGGATGATGGGGAGTTGCGAAGGGCCAGCAGCCGGAGCAAAGGACTGACGCGCAATACTCTGCTTTGCACAGGGAATGCATACAAAAACATCATCAGCTGGGAGCGGAGTCCCACAGCCTCCGCACACCTTAGATGGCCCAGAAGAACCATTTCCAGTAATATCGGAAGCCTCCATATGGTGATTTATGGTATTCGCAAAAATTAGGGTTTAAGGCATAAGCCACCCGGGATGCCCCTTTAAGTTAATGTTCCGGGAGGGAGGATTTAATTAATGATAATAAAGGTCCCCTTTAAAGTATTAAAAACATTTTTTTTTTTAAATATATATACAAGTATATATAAATAAATACATAAATATGTCCCAATTTAGGAGAAAAAGACTAGCCAGGCAATATAGAACTGGGAGGCTACTAATTGAGGGAATCCCAGGATCTGTGGGGAAGAGAGACAAAACCAAGAGTCAGACCCCCAAAAAAATGGCAACAAGTATATACACAATACAGAGCACAAGAGTGCTCAAATGAGGCAAAGAAAAAACATGGCCTCTGATTTAACATTAAATCCCTTTTTTTTTTTAAAAAAAAAACCTAAACACTCAGACCATAAATAAAATAGACAGAGGGTGATAGACAGGGTGAGGCCGCTTAACTTGGCCACAAAGCGTCAGCGTGGTGGCAGCGGTGGAGCCGAGCTGCACGGAGCAACAGTAGCAGCAGGAGAGACATGCGGCCCCGAGCCCCGCACACAGCCTCCTAATGAGCCAGGAGGAAGTGCGGCCGGGGCCAGTGAACGACGCGCCGCCGGCCACGCCCAAACCCCTGACGTCATGCGGGCCCCCCCGCCGAATTTGAAAATGCAAGCCGCCGAACGGCGGTGAAAGCAATCGGAGGGCAGAACAAGCCCTCAGTTAAAGGGGGGAGGGGAAAGATGGAGTCACTAGGCAGCCTGAGCTGCCCCAGAACATTCCACTGCCCGCACAAAAGGACAAGGGGAAGGGAGGGGGGAGGGGAAGCTGAAAAGCTGTGAAACAGTCAAAAAATAAAACAGCCCAACCCAGTCCCCCTAAAGCTGACCCAAAGCTCTGGCCCAACAGGCCAGGAGCAGCAAATACACAGTGAAATAATACACACACACACACAGCGCCCTCTACCCCCCCCCCCATAGTGAAGGGAGAAGGGACCGCAACGGGAGAGCAAGGGGCTAAGGGGACCCTCGGGACAGGGGCATCCCATTTCCGGATCACCATGCCGGATAGCCGCATTGCCCCCAAATTGCCCAGTGAGCAGCCTAGGCTGGGAGGCTTCCATTCCACCATAAAGGTAACAAACAATCAAAACCGGGCAGAAATAGACCAAAAGGGGGTGCCGGGGTAAGACTCCGGCTACCTGCAAGCAGGAGACTTCAACCTTCTGTCTTGTCGTCATGCAGAGAGAAAAACACTGGTGATAAATGGGAGGTACCAGGTATATATAGGCCGGAAGGGGGCTCGTTACAAGACTTCCTCTCTGCACAGCATCACCTGGCGGTGAGTAACCCAATCGTGAGGAATTAAAGGTGAAGCGGGGTGTGTGGCACACCAAGAATATACAGTGCCATGGGTAGCCTACAGCACCAAGCACTAACAGTGCTGTTTGAGCACCACTTCAGCGCATCTCACTGCAGGAGCTCAAGATCCACAATCAGTCTGATTCACAAACTTTATCTCTCTGCTGGCCCCTTTCATTTTGGCCCTGCTGTAAATAATGATGTACTGTATGACTTTGAATCACACCTCATTCTTACTCATGCTTTATTCTGTTATGTGATTCAAAGAGAGAACATTTTAGGAATTTATACATACATGAAAGTGCTCACATGTTAGCTATTAGCACCTAAACTGCATTCAAATGCAGTAAAAAGACCCACAGAATGAAAAACATTTCCTACTATACACACAAGACAACCATCGTCAATGGGGAAGCCACTCCACACCGCTATTATCACCCATTTTTTATATTGCTTCAAACCAGATCAAATGTAGATTTGGAATGTAGCAATTTGGGGACATTAAAGACTTACACATAAACTATACACAATATAAAAAACAAACCAAGGGAAGCCAATATATTAAAGAATATACATATGCAATTACTGATAATAACAACTTCCTGCCTGAGAGAGAAATATGCCAATAAAATAATGTGTATGCAATAACAAAAAATACTGAATAAAAAGACAAAACAAATAAAGAACAACCATAAGAACCATAAATCCCAGAACTGTGCCAATCTCTATTAAAAAAAATCCATGCAAACACCTGTAAATAAAGCGCAAAGTGCAAAAGAGAAGCCCCAACTGACACTTTAAAGCTAACTAAAGTGCAAAAGAGTGGCAAAGCCCCCAACTACCGCTTAAAATTAAATAAAGTGCAAAAGAGTGGCATGGCCCTCAACAGGGGTGAAACTAGCCTCCTGGCTGCCTGAGAGCAGTGTGATGCTCCGTCTGGCTCATTTCTATGACGCAAGCAAGAGGGTAGGGGGCAGGGCAACCAATGATTATCTGTAAACACATGAGGCCGTGCAGTAGCTCCCCGATTTCTAACTAATGAGATGGTGGAAAAAAATAAAAAAAGCTGGACAAGAGATTGCCTGCCCTTGCAATGCCACCTGAGATGCCTGCCTCACATAGCCTCATTACAACTGCACCTCTGCCCCCAACTACCACTGCTTCAGGCAGTCATTAACCACAATAACCATTAAAGCCATTCATACCGTATATCTATTCCTACATCTTGGCTGATGACATTTATAATTAATATATATATATATATATATATATATATACATACACACAGCGCTACGGAAGATACTTGCGCTATACAATAGTGGGTCTAATAGCATAATAGCAATCACACAGGCCACTGTAGTGGTAGTTATGATACATGTTTGTGAAAAAAGCATTCTGAGCAAAATGCTTGTTATGGCGGCGTTGTGCTATAATTGGAACTGTTGTGATGAAGCGAAATTAAAGTTAATTTCCTCTGTCTTGCTGATGATTTGTCAGGTAGAATCTCTCAATTAGGAGGATCAACTACCCCCCCCCCCCCCCCCCATATCATTCCTCTGAAGTGACAACGAAGAAGATGAAATTATAACACGTCCGCTCAGCAGCGCTGGAAATAGGAACTTTTGCAGATGCGAAAGCGAGCAGAAAATAAATGAGAGACTCATTAACGCATTATGTAAAGCTAACAGGAAAGGAAGCACCTAAAGTGCAAGCTCTAGTCTCTGGGACATACACCCACAGGGGAGGCCTACAGGTCCTTCTTTCTGTATTCCCCTATACCAGGCCTCAATCCAATTGCATAGATATATCCCCCTATTTTTCTTACACCTTGCTGTCTACAATGGAAGGGGCAGGCGCTAGTGCCAGGCTTAATCAAAGGGGATCATATTTTCCCTCCAACACTATTTAGAAAATATTCTCTTAAGAATTGCAATGCAATCCAGAACTTAACCCAACATATGATGTGATCGTGCAATAGTTTGAGTTGGAGGGAAAACACCCCAATAATGTTCCCTAATTTTCCATATCCCTAAGCCAAGCGAGAGCTGTGCAAAATGCAGGTCAAAGCTCAATGCAATCCTGCAATAGCTAATAACTAATAAATTAAGAAATAGTGGCATCTTGTTTCACTCTAAAATGCATTATTTTTCGAATAGGAACTTTAGCATTATACACTGATGGCTTACAATAATTAAAGGCTTCTTACTTTCACTCTAAAAATGTTAGTTTGCCAAATAGCTGAATTTACCGGCATTAGCTGGTTGGCCCTGGAATCTTTTAGACTAGTCTACTTTAAAGGGGTGTCCTAAGTGTCCCAGGGCATCTCAATTCAAGATCCCCCACTGTGTAAACCCTCAGCAGTGTCCCGCTAGCACTTTACCTCTCTGTCGGTCCCTCGCTGTTATTGTGGGCCACATATCTGGTATCCCTGCAGCTGAGGTGTGCTCTGAATGGCTGGGCATGGGGGTATTGGCACTTTGCAGGGAAACAGAGGATGCTGCTGCCCTGCTTCCTGTGCCGTCACTCAGTCCAAAACAATGACTTTATGCCATGCATTAGTATGCCCGGCATAAAGCTCTGATTATACGATTATGAGTGCCGTGGGAACGGTGGGTGATCTGGAGGTTTCACACATCAGGGGGATTTCAGCCCAAACTGGGGTGCCCCAGGGCCAAGAAACAATCACCTGGATAGTGAAAATCCTGGTGACTGGCCACTTTAAAAACAACAGGCTCATGTTAATGGGCAAAGAGCTGTGCCTAACGCTGGTGCTCGGGAATGAGTTGGGGTACTTATTCTGTATCGGCCTGTGAAGCTAGGAGGAGTCCTAGGGAAGCCACACCCCCAGATAGAAATGCCCCTACCTAGAGTGGCAAATGCATAGTGGTGGTCAAGCAATGGTCAGGAAGAAGCGGGGTCAGTAAGAAAAAACAAGTAATAGCCCAAACAGTGGACAAGCAGTGGTGCTCAGACAGTACAATCAGCGTTTTGATCAGTGATTGGTCAGAGAGTGGTATGTGTGTGAACCAAGGTAAGAAAACCTCCAAAACAACTCACCGCCATCATATAAAAGTTAAAGCTCTGGGCAGGAAGCTGCAATATGTATTTCTACATAAGTTGGTTTACAGTTAATAAGTGAAAGTTGTGCTTTGCAGATATTTCACATTATGTACAGCCCTGAGTTCAAGGACTTCCTGCAAGCTGAGAGGGAATGTTACGTATTTGCAATTGTATCGTCAAACAAAGGCTTGCAATCACTCAGCCTCTCATGACAGCCAATCAATAGGCGAATCTCAAGCAGGCACAACAAGGACGCCACATCATGTAACTTGTATGAGCTCCCATGTACGTGCTGAATGACAAATATACAGCACAATAGGAACCAAGACGGCCAAGGGCGACAATGAGAAGTGACACACAGATGCCTGCCAGATGTGAAACTCCAGCAACATCTGCCATTCCGATGAACAGATGTAACTGTCGTAACTTTCTGCCATTTCAATCAGGTCGGTGCATGATCGGGAACATGGTTAATATGTAGACCTGGATCGCTCAGGAGCACAGGGCTGTCCAATTATGTGGAACAGACAAGTTTTATAATCAATTTAATAAAGGTCCTCTCGGTCAACTGGACATGCCACTGGTCATCTCGTGTCTACTGTGACATGTCCAAAAAAGATACATAACAGCTAGAGATGATTGGATGATTCAAATTTTCTCAAGTGGGTCTTGCCCTGGCTCCAGTGTTGGCGGTTCAGGTATCCGCCTCTTCATCCAGTGAGCCGTGTCCTCTTCTTTTTCTTGACCCTGCACGTGGTGGCCATCAGGCTGCCACCAATTCACTCACAGGGCCCACCGCGGTTAAGCATTCTGGGCTGCCCCGTCCCTGTGATTGGCCAGGAAGGTTTGCAAGCCGGAAGTCAGAGCCGTCATGCCTTTGAATTCAGGGATGGGATGGCACCATGAAGAGAGGACACTGGAGCCACTGCCACAACCACCAAAGGCAAGGGGAGAAGTAGCCAGAAAAGTAGAAGTAGTTGACTTTTGGAGTATTTCAGGGAAACATCAGTTTGTTACCATGAATCGGCAAAAATGTTAATTCAGATTAATCACATTTTTCCCTGTAATTCTGAGAAAATTCCTATATGTTAGCATTGGTTTGCTCATACTTTCCTACCATTAAAAGAAGAACTGTTTCCATTCCACCATTTTTCCATTATCCCTTAAAATATAACACACCATCCTATTTTATACATTTTTAGAGCTACATAAACTACTATGCCAGCCATTATTATAGCTGGTAACTGTCCATTGATGTTAGGGATGCACCTTTTTCTAGAAAGGTCATGCAGAATTATCCTATTTTCCTTTTTTACAGTTGACTGCATATCTCGTGCGAAAAAACGTTAGCAGCAGAAAAGAGCAAATTCTGTGATTCATCTTGTGCCGATTCATCTGAATCTGACTATAAAATACAATTCTGTGAAATACTCACCTGTAGAATTGGTATTATACGTATACAGTACGTCCTGCTCCAGATATAATACTTACACTTGGGTTATCCTCCGCCAGAGGGCGCTGTGCACTGCAGACATGCAAAAACAGGCTCCTCCCGACCCTTCATATACCCAGGGACCTCCCACAAATCCCCAGCATTGAAAAGCAGTGAACAAGAAGCCGGGAGAATTTAACCACCAAAAAACAACTGGTAATGATAACAATGATAACAATCACCATACAGGGGATCCAGAATAATGCAAAAACCAGGGTGGGGTGGAGCAGGACGTACTGTATACGTATAATACCAATTCTACAGGTGAGTATTTCACAGAATTGTATTATTCTATACAGTAAGTCCTGCTCCAGATATAATACTTACACTTGGGACATCCAATAGCAGCGTCCATAAAGTAGGGTGGGATCCCCAACAAAAAAGGCAACAGCAGACAGTTTAAAGCACTGTCACCTGCAATACCTTGCGGCCAAGAGCAGCACGAGCTGAGGCTCTAACGTCAACCTTATAAAACTTTTGAAAAGGTATGAATAGAAGACCAAGTAGCAAACTTGTTCAACAAAAGCCTGGTGTTGAAATGCCCAAAGGGCACCAAGGGCACGAGTAGAATAAGAAGAGAAACGAGTAAGAAGATTCTTCCCCTCAGTGGAATAGGCCTGAGTAACAGCCTGACAAGTCCAAACGCCAACAGTAGCCTTGGCAGAAACCGAAAATCTTTCCTAGGACCAAAAGGAACCATCTCATCCAAGTAATGACCAGGCCCAAGGCCGCCTAACCCCCCCCCCCCCCCCCGAGAACAGACGAGATCGGGCACATACAGGATGGAGTTGGCCGTAGACCCAAAGGAGCATCAGTTCTCCTAAAGAGCACAGTGTCTACCAAAGAAACACTTCCAAAACCTGTTCAAGGAATGCAGAACCCTTTCCTCAGCTTGCTAGGAATAAGGCAAAGAAGGAAGAACAAAATCTTGAATCAATGAACATAAAACACCACCTTAGGCAGAAAGTCCGGCTTAAGCGGAACACCACCTTATTCTGGTCTATCCCAAAGAACGGGGGCAAGATAGACAGAGCCGCCCGCTCAGACACACGTCTGACTGAAATAACAGCCACCAGAAGGACAACCTTGAGGGTAAGAACAGCCAGACAGCATCCTGACAAGGTCCAAAGGGAACACCCCGCAAGGCAGACAGAATCAAATTCAAAACCCATCAGGGACCATAGGATTACGCGGGGGACGCACATGAGTAACCCCCTGAAAGAAGTCTTAACCAAGGAAACTGAGCAAAAGACTTCTGCAGGAAGGCGGACAGGGCAGAACCTGACCCTTCAGAGTACTGAGTTGGAGAATTCCAACTCCAGCCCATGCTGTAATAACTCTAGAACCCTGGGAACAGAGAACGCCCAACAGGGAAAAGACCGAGACTCACACCAATCAATATGGGTACGCCATACCCTATAATAGATGGAAGAAGAAGAAGCTTGCTCCTAGACTTCCCATAGTCTCAATCACCAAGACAGATAAGCCTGTCTCCATCAAGATGGATGTCTCAGCATTCAGGCTAGGCCAGAGTCTGTAGATCGGGGTGACGTAAAGGTGCCCCGAGTGAGCAGAGCTGGCACTCCTGGCAGAACGTACAGATCTACTGTCCTCAGTACCACGTCTCCGAACCACACTCCACTAGGCCACCCGGGGGCCACCAGAATCACTGGTCCCCCCATCCAGAGCAATTTTGCGCAGAACCCTGCCTAGCAGGGGGAATGGAGAAAAACTGAATGTCCTGCCATAACATTACTAAATCATGACCACGGCCAGAGAATCCTGGGATAGGGAAACAAGGGTCGAGAGCTTGTGATAGTGACGGGGCACACACAGATCCACACTGGTTGGACCTCAAAGTGACACAAGGATTAGCACATCCTGTCACAGAGGGACCTCAACCGGAGCGAATACCCCTGATATGCAGGGAACATTGTCCACCACCCAAATCAGGATCAGAGACACTTCCCGGGGGACCCTCCTGCTCCGGGTCCCTCCCTGAATATGTAATGTAGGCCAAGGCCGTCAGATAGGCCTAGCTCCCCCGAACAGGCAGGCCCTGAAGAGGAGTAGGCAAGCGAGTTAGAACTAACTTGAACGTTCATAGATTCAAACATTGATAGGTGTATAGGCCTCCTAAGGGCCCCACCTCCCCTGGAACCGTAGGGACTTCCAGAAGAAGACCCCTCTCAACCTGATAGATTGGCATCCATGGTGACCGTCTCCCAGGAAAGGGCAAGAAGGGACTGCCCCCAGACAGGTTCCTTGAGTTCATCAACTACAAGAGGGACCTCTTCACCAGGGAGGAAGGCACACATACCCTGCTCCAGGGACGCTGGGTCCTTGTCCCGTAGGACAAATAGGAGAAGTTGCAGAAGGCCCCAGGGGGGACTGAGCATCAGGGGCCTCTTCGGAATACGCCACCAACGGGCCCACCAGCTGCATCCCCTGCCTGGTGGAGGGACGGGGACAGCTATGAGGGACTGAGCCCATACAACCAGGTTGTCCACTTTATTGCTGAGGAAGGAAGATCCTTGCTTGAACTGTATAAAATTCATTCATAGGAATGGAGTTACCAATGAAGGGGACAATAAGGACTTGGGGTGTCTGATCACCCCTCCAAATGACTCCCAATGGACACCCTCCAGCCGAGTATCCAACGTAGCCAGACGTAGAGACTGGGAAGTGATGAGGATGTCCAGGTAGGTCATCCATCGGAATGCCCCTTGGTCTCATCAGAGATCACACCCCCGTCAGCACCTTGGTGAGCACTCTGGGAGCTGAAGAGAGGCCAGATGACAAGGCCACCATTATCAGTGTTGGTCAACCAACGCGAATCTGAAGAACCTCGGTGTCCAGAGGACACAGGGAAGTAAAAATAAGCAGCATTGTGCTCCACAGACGGCAAGAAGCCCCCGACGCGCAAGGATCTGATGGCCGAGCGCAGTGTTTCCATTGCAGAAACTGCCTGTAATTGCCGAATTGCTGAAAATCTGTGAGTCCAGATTGGGCCAGACCGACCCATACTATTTTGGGGAACTGTGGAAAGGTTGGTGTAGCGGCCCCTGCCTCTGCCTATTAAGGGCAATCTGCAAGAGACCCCCAGACCCCGCAGGCCTTGCATGGCCAGCACCAGCACCTGAACAGAGGCAGGGACCAGGAGCACCCAGGACCCGATAATCTTGGGGGAGGCCGCACAGCAAACTCTATCTAGTAGCCGGAGGGCACTACCTCCTGAATCCACCAGTCTGAGGCGTGATACCTCCTGGCATGAGCAAGGTGCCGCAGCTGTCCCCTCGAGGGCGCCCCATCATGCTTGAGGGGATTTGGTGGAAGATTTAGGCTTAGCCCCGCCAGAGTGACCATGGCGTTGTCTGCCGCTCCTGGGGCAGGAGTCTGCACGAGCCCCCAGGAAGGGCACCCCTGGTTCTTGTTTTACACTATGGTAGGGAGGGGGAGGGGTTACCCTGCCCCGACGTTGGGGTGATTTGCCTTTTTTTGTTTTTTTACCAACAGGTCCAGACGGGCCCCAAACAGGCGTTGCCCTCTAAAGGGAAGCCCAGTAAGAGTCTTCTTAGCAGCATCGTCAGCACCCCACTGTTGCAGCCAACCAAGCGACGTATAGCCACCACAAGGGCAGAAGTCCTTGCACACATTCTAATGGTGTCATCCATTGCTAATAGGATAAATTTTACAAATACATCACAACTGGAGAGCGCATTAAGCACATCCTAGGGGAGATCCTCAGGATGATGATCAAGCATCTTTCTGATGAGGGTTCTAGCAGCCACTGCAGTAATGACCGCGGCACAGACCGGGCGCAGCGCCGTCCCTGCACAAGAAAAGGTGTGGGAGGCCATAGATCAATGCGCCGGTCCTCAGCATCCCGAAGGGTACTATAAGCAGGGGCTGTAATAAAGGGGGGGTTAGGAACCCCTACGATCGGAGCATCCACCACGGGGGGTGATGACTAACAATTGAGTCAGAGACCAGCTCTCCTTCATCAGAAGGGGTATAGGCACGCGGAGTAGTGAACTCCTCAGTTCCCATAGGACAAACAGAAAACAGGAGGCGTCAAGGGCCACTTCTTACCAGGGCCCCTGTGCCCTGACAACCTCGCAATAATCTGATCAGCTGTAGGCAGTCTGGAAGACACAGCAGGCTGCAAATCCCCACTTGTATGCGACTCAGCAGTAGTGAGATTTAAGCATGGGGAAATAGGTGTATAGAAACGAGGTGCAGCCACTGGCAGGCCTGATTGCAGGGCCAGTGCTTGCTCGGCACATGGTGCGCAGACCCGTGCCCTGTCAGCATCAGCATGGGGTTGACCACATGCTATACACAGCCGGTCTTGTCCCAGAGGGACCCCGGTCATATAATTCTGAAATGCCTCCATATGGTGATTATCTAGGCACAAGATGCCAGCAGGGATTTACACAATAGGCAACCCTGGATGCCCCAAAGACCCGCTAGATAGGTGGGAGAATTTTACAAGGCCCGCTATAATTTAACCCGGGCAGGGGAAGCCACTAGATTCAGCTGTCTGAAAGACGTAATGGGAATAAAGGGTGTCAGAGCCAGGCGCAGTAATAAAGACTCATGAAAATCGCCCGAGAGGGCACTTACAGACCAAGGGAGGAGGAGGGACGTTACCACGTGCGCGCAAAACTAGCATCAAAATGGCGCCAAGCGAACCTCGAATGGTGGGCCAGAGCGGGCCATGACGCGGAGCGCGCCAAACCAGGTCCCCTCCCCCCCGAAGAGCGCGAAGCTCTAAGACAGTAGTCAATATTGTCAAGAGAAGCAAAGTGTATGACACACATAGAATAGATGATTTTGCCAATGGAGACGCCGCAGCGTCTGGGGCGACGCCGCCACCCGGCGCAGCACATCCAATAAAGGAGAGAGACTAGCGCGGCGGCGGCAGATACACAATAAAAAGGCAAACAGCGCGGCTCTGACACCAAGTTACAAGTCAAGGACAATACTAAGGCCATAATCATGTAATCACAGTACACTTGAGACCGCCACACACCCCCCCCCCCCTCGGAGGAGCCTGTTTTTGTCTGTAGTGCACAGCGCCCTCTGGCGGAGGATAACCCAAGTGTAAGTATTATATCTGGAGCAGGACATACTGTATACTTAGAATAATTCATTTTGGATTCAAACCAATTCATCTGAATCGACCATCTTACAGATGCACCATTCCTTAAAGCGATCCAGGCTGTAGCGAGGCCAGCATTTTTATTGAAGGCATGTTGTTCCTTACACTTGGCTCTTCACACTGGAAGGGTAAGCGCTAGCGTCAGGCTTCAGTGTGACGTGTGATTGTTGGAAGCCCCATCTTTCCCTTCAACACTAAAAAGTTTTTTTTCTAAACCCAAACTCCATCTTGCTTAAACAAGAACAAAACCCATACTCACCTTTTGTCTTTTGCAGCTGTTCCGTCCTGCTGTGCTTCGATAAACCCAGCTTTGGTGATTAAGTTCCTGCTCAACTATGCCACCAGTGAGTAGAAGACAACCATGGAGGCAATATGGATGAAAGGACCTAGTTGCTTTTATCGATTCAGAGCAGGATGAGCCAGCTGTAGAAGCCAAAAGGTGAGCATGACTTATTTTTATTGTTTATGCCTGGACAGGCTATTTAATTGTATTTTGAGTGCTATCACTTGACCCTTCCAGTGTAAAGAGCCAAACCGTAGCAGGGCAAAAATCCTCAATACCCCCGCCCCATCTAATGGTGAGGTGTATTTAAGTTTACGATACTTCTGGTTTAATGCAGTGATGCAATAGTTTGATAGCATTGTTAGCCATAAAAAAACAGCTCACAATCAAGTACATTTGTTACTTTTTAAGCTTTTTAAGTTAGTTATTCAATGATTATCATACACTAAGCAATTTTTGAGCAAAAACTGTAAAAATCTGGCCAAAAGTATATACTATGAGGGAGTCCCAAAATCACTGCCCCGTGTATAGCCAGCCCAATGGTCTGGTTAGTGGGGAATAAATCTGAATCTCCATATAGAGGACCTGCCAGGGCACTTGTGGCTGTCTGAGCAGTTACTGCGCTCCAACAGGCAGGTTTTAGCACAGACGGGTTTTTACACATGTTGGTTCTGCTGTATTTCCTGCTCCACAATGAAATATTAATGTGCATGGCGGCTCTGGAGAGAGGTGGTTCTCGCTCAGTGGCGCTGTTTATTGCTTCGACTCAGAGAAATGATTCTCATTTAAATGTGACTTGGGAACCAATTAGGAAGCAGCCTTGGCGCCCTCAAAAAGCACCTGTCTCAGGGGTTCTGCAAATCACACATTTTTACACACTCTGCTCGCGCAAACGCATCGTGCCGCGCCTTCACAGCATTTTGCTTTCCATATGTAGGTGGGGGAGGCTGGGTGATGGCAGCTTGAATCCAGGCAGGTTGCTTCTCCAATTACACCAAGGAAAATAGTGGAAACATATTTTTGGCCAAGTGATGTAAAATGAGTGATCACATGGAAAGGCTGCACATTCCCTCACAGCCGCTGCTGCTGTACTGCCCCATGTGTCCATCCGTGGCCACTGGGGATCACCACGTGGGCTTTAAAGCAGACTGCCAATCAAAAAAAATCAAAGCTAAGTAAGTTTCTCCCCTAGAGCCCCTCTGTGCCATCAGTGACATAAGCTTATTGAGAGAGGTTAACAGCATGCAGATGTTTGGAGTGGCTGACAGATTCTCTTAATGTGGGCCAAAGCCCACCCATCAACAGACCTGGAATCTATAAGATTCCAGGGCTGCTAGATTCCCACCCACCAGGGCATCCAGAATCAGAATGCCCCAGTGTGAAACCCCCCAGGTCGCCAGGAGACTCAACTTTTCTCCTGGTCCAGTGGCGCATGCGGGAGCAGCGCCCACACCCCTGCTATCCCTTTAGCAGGGCGTCAGGCATCTGTGAATGGACCGGTGTGGGCATGCTTCCTGTTAGAGGGTAGCGAGGGATGCGGCCACCAGGTCCAGGTCCACCCTGGTCGCCCAATCTCACTCACCCTTCTCCGCTCCTACTCTCTGATCTGCTCCTACCCCTTTGTCTCAGCTCATCTAAGGTGAACGGATCTGAGTGTGCTGTTTGGACAAGAGGCTGCACATGCGCAGTAGGAGCGGGGTAGGGTGGGGGTTTCACACAACAGGGCACCCCCAATTGTGCTCCAGGGGCAAGGACAAAGATTCTGGATAGTCAAAATCCTAGGTTTTGGATTGGAACTTTAAACATGCATAGCAGTGGCCATCTTGCAACACACATGAAAAAGCTGATTCTGAAAAACAGAGTCTCTCAGTCATAAGAGCCTCATAGCTCTGTGCAATCATCTCTTATTTCTATCCAGAAGTAGTAAGCCTTCAGCTATATTGACTAATCTTTGAATAAAATACATTGTAAATATTGTATCCACTGACTACGTGCTTTTGCGGCAGCCACCGCTATAGAGATTCATTACAGATTGCTTTTGCTACATTAGCTATGAGATAGTAGTACCACTGGTGGTACTAGACATCCTCTCAGGTGGTACTCGACAAGGCTGCAGACTTACCTGTACCCTAACTAGATCTGCTGCCATCTATACTTCACTCAAGTTTGGTTTGCACCATAAAACTGCCCTATTATGTGTGATTTATACACTTTAAAGGCAGTTTTGTGTGTTTTGATAACGGTTTCAGGTGACTGACAACGCTCATGCATCACGCAGGTGGTACTTGATATAATCAGAAAATGGAAAAGTGGTATTTGATGAAAAAAGGCTGGGAACATTAGCTGTGTTCGGTGTTTGTGTGGAAAATGACAGGCAAGCTTTTCTGAGGCATATAACTCAATGTTAAATTAGAGTGAATTGCTTCTGGAACAGCACCCCTCTAATTCTCATGTATAAGCAGGACTATCAGGTGTGTGGCAAGATGGCTGCCTTGATGTAATTCAAGAGTGAATAATCTTTATGCCATTCCACAAAATACTTGCTGGGGGTTAAGCCCTCCCAAACTGATTATAAGAGGACTGGAGGTCTGCTTTAACAGTAGTCGGTACATGCTTACCCTATAAACCTAATGGGCCACAGTCAGTCAACATGGGGCACAAGGCAGAAAGTATCTCTGTCCCATCTTCCGCATCCCAAATCGAGGTGCCCCTCAGCTGTGGGGGGTGAACAGTCAGTAGCACACTATTAATCAGAATAGGCTTTAGCTCAGGGACACCATACCTCCAGGACATCTACATTTGGGATGCTCTGCTATGTGCTGTGGCCTGTTGGCCAGACTGGCATGCGTGGAACAGATTACAACTAAAGATAAAATAATTATAATAATAATTTTTTTACAGAACCTGTTTCTTCTGTGTCTAGCAATATAAGATTTTTCCCAAGCCATACCCATGGCCTGGACTCTGGCTACAGGCCCCAATAAGGATGCATAGAAACATGTGGCCAACAGAAAACAGAACACCTACAGTATACATATCTTATAGCTGCTATTAAGATGTTCTAGTTAAAATAATGAATCAGCCCTATTAAAGGAAGCCGTGATTGCGCAGAATCTTGTCTCAAACAAAATTGCATCTGTCTTTCACATTATTCAAATTTTCCCAACATGCTGTCCAATTAGCTTCCTCTTAATTAAAGGCTAGTTGAGTTGATTGCAGCAGTTTTATTTCACCGAAAATCTGGTCTGTTGCCCCCGGAGACCTGTGCTGAGTGCCCTGCCCATTATGGTACAGATAGCGGACTAATTATTTCTAAACTAACCGATGAAAAAATAAAAACTAAAAGCCTCTATATTTGTCAGCATTATTGGAATGGGAAAATGAGTGATATTTGGGAGGTATGATGGCTATTGATTGGATTGGAGGCTGCATTGAGGGAGCTGCTGGGTGGGGGGTTGGTGGGGTCAGGTGGCTGCTGATTTCTAGGTTAAGTGGTTAAGTTAGGGTGAGATGTTTTTTAGCATGGGGGGTGAGCTGCCTGCTGGTTTGGAAAATTGGAGTGAGATGGCTGCAGGTTGGGGTAAAGAGTTGTTGAGGCTCCTATTTGGGTAAATTGTGGTGAGATGGTAGTGGGTGGAGAGCACTGACTGCTGGAGATGGATTGGGTTGCTGCTAGTTGCAGGTAAGGTGACTGCTTGTTGGGTAGGGGTGAGATGGCCACTATTTGGGAGGGCTGGAATAACTTGGCTGCTGGTTGAGAGTTTGGGATGAGCTGGTTGGTGGTTGGGGGTGAGCTGGCTGCTGGTATGGGTAGTTGTAAGGGTGCTGCTGTTTGGGGGTTTGGGAGGAGCTGGTTGCTGGTTGAGGGTTTGGGGTGATTTGGTTGGAGGGTTGGGGGTCGCTTAGCTGCTGGTTGGCTGGTTGGAATGAGGTGGCTGCTGGTTGATGGGTTGTGAGGAGCTGGCTGCTGATTGAGGGGTTGGGATGAGCTAGTTGCTAGTTGGGGTTAGCTGGATTCTGGTTGGAGGGTTAGGGTTAACTGTTGGGGCGGTTTTATAAGGGGGCCGTTGGTGAGATTTGGGTTGAGCTGGGGGATTTTTGGGGGGCTTGGATTGAGCTCGCTGCTGGTAGCACAGAAATGTACTGACAGCTCATGAGCTGCTGAGCCCGCCCCTAGGGTTCTTCTTGGACAGTCAAAGTGTTTGTGTGTTACCTGATGCTATATAGCAATGTAGGAGCAGCTCATGGACAGGAGTGGAACTGGCCACCCTGAAAGAGATGACAATGGACCTTTAGTATTGTAAGGACCCCACAGGTTTGATGCTGAGGCTGTAAGCATCACAGTGGAAATACGTGAGTGTCTTAGCTGGGAGGTTCAATAAGATCATGTACGATGAAATAAAATTTGGGACAAGTTTTGGGTAAGGTGCCAGTACAGTTGGCCTCCAAAGCAGTGCAGCCAACCAGGAATTCTTACTGTGCTACCTATGGCCAGCCCATCCCTCATTGCTGATAGATGGCTTTTGCTTGGGGGGTAAGCTAGCTGCTAGGTGGGGGGGGGGGTTGGATTCTGGTTGACGGTTGGGGTTGGGGTGAGCTGGTTGGGATGAGCTAGCTGCTGGTTGGGGTGAGCTAGCTGGGTTGGGGTAAAGTGGCTGCTGGTTGAGAGATTGGGAAGAGCTGGCTACTGGTTGGGAGGGTTAAGATGAGCTGCTTGCTTTTTGGGGGGTTGGGGTGTGCTGGCTGCTGGTTGGGGGTGAACTGGATTCTGGTTAGGGTTGGGTGGCTGCTGGTTCAGGGGTTGGGAGGAGCTTGTTGCTAGTTGGAATGAGCTGGTGGTTGTTTGGGTGGGCTTGTGCTGGTTGGGGAGCTGGGGTGCGGTGGCTGCTGGTTGAGGGTTTTGGCTGAGCTGGTTGCTTTTTGGGGGGTTTTGGGTGTGTTGGCTGCTGGTTGGAGTGGACTAGATTCTGGTTGGGTTTAGGTGTCTGCTGTTGAGGGTTTGGGAGGAGCTTACTGCTAGCTGGAATGACCTGGTGGTGGGTTGGGGCGAGCACGTGTGTGGTTGGGGTGAGCTGTTTGGGGGATTAGGATGCACTTACTGTTGGTTTGGGGGGTTGGGACGAGCTGGCTGTTGGTTGGGGGGTTGGAATTTGCTGGATACTGGTTGGGTTGCGCAGTCTCCTCATCTGTTGCGGTGTTTCTCGCACTGTGCGGTGGCGTGTTGATGTCAAAGCGAGGAAATATGATGATTTTAATGGAAACAGAATGCGAGGTGTCCGTGCCGATGAGGGATAATGGGCATTAAAAAGCAATCACTGGATTCTGCCGGAGAATGCTTTGGCAGAGCGCCGCTGCCGCACGCGGAGTTATTGGGCTTCGGGGCGGCGGCTTTTATTAACATTCTGATTTGTGAGCAAAATGAAAGGAGAGCTGGAAAATCCCCAAATTCAGAAATGAAAGATATAACTGGGACATTAAAAAAGGAGAACAAAATCAGGGAATACAGCTGCCCCTCCACTACCTATGTCTGCGCCGCCATTTCCAGTGTCTACTGCCAAACCAACTAATCGCCCCAATACCACCCTATCCCATGTTGTTGCATCATTTGTTCCTTTTTCTGTTCTGATTTAAAGATCAATATAAATGAATCATTTTATTAATCATTTATTCACCTTCCCAAAGTGTTTTCATTTTGCTATAGCCACTAATGTTATTATACTTATGAGTATGACACTAAAATTCTGTTATATGGGAATGCAATCTGATGTTCATTCTTTAGCACATGCTCTTTTAAGTGGACCAAAACCCATGGCCATCGGCACTGGAATCTACAAGATTAACTCCCCCAGGGCATCCAGCATCGGGATGTCGCGCTGTGTGAAACCCCCAGGTTGCCCACGCCAGGCATGGTCGTGTGGGCACGCTGCCTGTTAGGGGTAGCGGGGATGTGGCGGTCATCACACTCGGCGCCGCTCTACTACACTCAGCTACTTATAGGAGCCTAGATGAGCTTGCGTTAGCGCAATAGAGCATGCCGATTGGACAGGAGGATGCGCATGCACTGTAGGACCAGGGAAAGGCGAGTTGGAGTGGGCGACCTGGGGGGTTTCACACAGCAGGGCATCCCACGTCGGGTTCCCTGGGGACAAGGACCAAAACCCAAGATATTAAAATAGACCAAAACTCAAGATTTTAACTGAGATTATAAGCTTTTAATGTAAAAAGATTAGGTCTATTGAGGTGTCTTTCTTTCATATCATGGAAAGTTGAGAGATATGTTTGCTGTTTGTACAACAGAAAAACTATGGGTGTCACAGAACCAGAGGGTTATAACTAGCACAGGAACCTCATATTTTGGACTCTACTCGTCTTCTAGTTCTGAAGTCATGAGTCCAAAGCGAACAGAGGTCCTCCTTAACAGAATAAGGAGTCACTCTTTAACTTCAGAACATCTGTATGGAAAGTTGTAATAACATCAACATAATATAATTATAAAGTGGAAAGTGTTCTTTTTAATTATAATATAACATCTGTATAAAAATGCCCTTAAACTGGACCAACAGCCTGGAATAGTTGGAAAAGAAAGTAAGTGGCCATTTTGCAGGTGGCCTGCAAATGCATGAGCCACCATCTTGTTTTTAAAATTTACCACAGCAAGAGTTAGAAAAAGGTAAATTAATTTTTATGTGCAGCAATCTAAATTTCTCTGGGGAGGGGACATAGGTAACGCCAGGTATCGGCAGATGAACATTTGTAAAGCAGCACTTAGAGCGACCGCTAGTAGACGCTGTAAGCTGGTATCGGGCGCTGTAACAGAGTGCCTCAGTCGCTGTAGTAACCTGGCTCGCACTGATGAATGATGAATGTATGCTGGGCACTCTAACATCAGTACAGTGCTGCAGGGAGCGAAAGGTAGCACCAGCTCAGTGCGACCGACTCTCGGCGCTCCACACAATACTTATCAAAAACGGACACACAAACAGCATAGGCGCTCTAAATCTGGTCGCTATAGCATAGAGCGCCAGACGCTGTGTGATTAAAGTCTGTTTTTGAACACATATCCACCTATAACAAAGCGAAAACACATGAAATGACATTGTTATAACACTTTCACATTAACACTTTAATGCCAGACCTGTAATGACAATACAAGTCACAAAAGTTTCTAAAAATGTTTGTTTGCAGCCAGGAGGAGAGGTCACACAATGATTTGAGCTAAAAAAAAAAAAAAAATTGTCAAACACGCTGTTTAAACACAAGCAAATGAACGGCCATTGAAATGTATAGAAGAGCGACACTGAGTGAAAGGTAATACCTGGCTCTCTGGAAGCTAGAGCACCGGCGCTATACGCTGAGCCGCCTGCAATAATACATCGGACGCTACATGGCGCTGTTAGAGGCGCTCACCACATTAGCTTTCTAAAATGTGGTTTGCATACAGCGCTCGACATTCACCTGTCGCTACCTGCTGCTACGAAGCACTACCTGGCGCTATCCTTTCTTAAATAACCCCCATAGAATGTGATCTATAAATAGAATGTCTAAAAAATAGTATAGAGTGGAAAGTCCCTTTAAGGGTTGTAAGCCTTCCTGCAGTAGGCTCAGCATGCGGCATCAGGATGTGTTTTTTTTCAGATAGTATGGCACAGAAAGATTAGTCTTTATAAAGGATTAATCTTTAATTGAGATATGGAAGCCGAGCACTGCAGCTAATGAAAGGGGGCAGCAGCCGATAAAGCAGGATAGTGTGGACAGTGGAACCGTGAGTTGGAGATATTAGAAGCCCAACGAAAGCGTGAAATAATGCTCGAGGAAATATAACCTCAGCAAATCCTGACATAATGAAAATTAACAAGGTGAGGAGAAACGCTGCAAAGTCGTGACTATCTATTAAGTCTTTTATTCATTAAAGGAGCACTAACGCAAAAAAATGGGTCAATAATTAAAATCCATATAAATATGCTGGATGGCGGGAGGAGGGGTAACTTATAAACATGGCATCAAGAAATATCCAGCCAGGCTTGTTTTGATTTAATCAAATGGAAGAGGAAATTGGGTGCCAGGGACCCCCCACACGACCGGCGACCTGGGGGGGGGTTCACACAGTGGGGCACTCCGATCGGGCTCAGCACTGGATCAGCTGGCCTCAAGGTAAGGTACGTACAATATAGGCGGTTTGTTTATTTAGCCAGTTATAGGATTTATGGTGGATCTATGAAAAAGATGAAGGTAAGGCCAATGTATTGAGTTGGAAATGTAGACAGAAAAGAGGAAGATCCCCTGCAATTTTAATGAGACCCAGCCCCCTTTTGAGATTGGCCCATCCCACTTGGGCATGGCACCATTAGACCGCTTTCCTCAGAGCTGCCTAGTAGAAGAGCTGCCTAGTAGAAGAGCAAAAGGACTGGCCTCTGTATGCCATGTCCTTGAAATAAAGTGTCATCCCAAAGACACACCCAATGACCCAAGGGGGCAGTGGTCACTGGTGAGCACTGACAGAGTGGGATCCGATATCAGGATTTATACTACTGGACTAGGCTGGAAGTACCGCGGGGGGGGGGGGGGGGTATTTTTTTTCATCCTGCCTGGAATTCAAAGCGTTTCTATTGTTCTAACTGGCTTAATTTAATGTCCCTCTTTGCCACACAGAAAAGTTGGAAGGTATGCCTATACAGTAGACATGATTGTGCTGCCCTGATGGCTGCTCTGTGCCACCTTGTGAACTGCTATGAGTTAAAGAGGTTTTATTTCACGCCTAAAGATCCTCTTTAATTCCTGGAATGATGGTGGAGGGATATCTCCCGTCGCGCTGGATCAGGCGGACATGGCATCGCCTCATCTGCTAATAATGTCCTCTCTGCGCCGAGTCGATGGAACGCAGTGCTGCCGCCGCAGATGGTATAAGGAAGGCCGCGCTCAGTTTAATTGCGTAGAACGGGCAGGTCATCCTGGAGAATGATGTTTGCAAACAGCCATTCGCTGCCTCACACCCCATTAAAGCCACATTAGTGCTATGGCTGCCTCCATCGGCTCTGAGGTGCAGGTGAGGATGGTCAGAGGAGAATAAAATAACTGCGCTCTCTCCTTATCTTGAGAAGCATCAGGTGGAATTTGTGTTAAGTATCTGAGAAATGGGAGGTGAGCAAAGGCTTCATTTTCAGCCCCCCCCCCCCCCCCCAACACACACAGAGGTTTCTGGAGAGCTGGCGGGATGCACAGAGTTTACTTTAGCTATGCTACGTGCAGAGGACAGGGGAGCACCAGCAACATAGGTTTTGCTATAGGATTTAGGTCCACTTTAAAATCATTAAAGGAAGAAATTTGCATTACTTGAAAAATTAACTCAAAATAAAAAAAACATATTCAAAACTAAATCACCATAATAAAATTTATTTATAAAAAAACACAATACACAAATAAATATATACATAGCACAAAAATACAGGATTTCCACTATCCCTCGTCCCAGGAATATCCTGAATTGGGATGCTCCGCTATGTGAAACCCATGGAATGGGCCATAAAACTCTACCGAGCCGTTTAGATCCAAAGCTCAGCAACAGGGAGTTTTCACATCCCCAGTTCCCCTTTAGACTAAAAGGCAGAGATGCTGAAGATGGGGGATGTCCTATCGGCCGGTCTTACGATTCTAAGACTGGCCAATTCTAAGACCAGCCGATGGGCATCCCAAATTGGCATCCAATTTGGGATGCCCCATCAGCTGGTCTTAGAATCGTTTAGATTTCAGTGCCTTGGTTTTGTCCCGTTTAGATTTCAGTGCCTTGGTTTTGTCCTGCTTGAAAGTGGATCAAAACCTTAAACACCCAGCTCTGCAGTCTAAAAGGCCCCAATGCTGTCCTGTGACCTTTTCCTGGGGCATCCCAAATTGGAATGCCTCGCTGTGTGAAACCCCCCCAGGTCGCCCACTTGTGCGCACACATCAGAAACAGGAAGAGCCTGCACATGTGCCGTTGAACCAGGAAGAGGCGAGTTTTACAGGGTATCCTGGGGGGGTTCACAATTTAGGATGCCCCTGGGACACATAACAAGACCCCGGATAGTCAAAATCCCAGGCTTTGTTCTGCTTTAAGAAAGAAGGATTGAAAATGACTCAGTGGGGCAGCAGCCATTGGTTAAACCTCTGATTCCAACAGATGGAATGAAAGGCCTGAGCCTGCAGTGGCGTGGCCTCGCTTTCAGCCAGTGCTGTAATGATAGCATTGGCGCTCACACGCCGGCAGTAGGATTATAATAATTAATGTGTAACATCGCTAAACTGCTTTTTACTGTTCATTGTAACATCTGAAAGAGGCTCCTGTGCCGGCAGCTACATCTCAGCGGCCGCCATGATTGGCACGACATTGCGATAATGCGTTGGGCCGTCATTTTCAGTAGCCCTGGTGACCCTGCGCACACTCGCCGCCTCTTAGATTCTGGCACACCTATGGATAGGGGCGAGCGCTGGCTGCAGTAATGTCTGTTATTTCAGTGTGGCAATTACCGGCCTGCAGTTGTGTTGCCAGCCAATTACAAGCCTTACAGCCTGGCATTTGCCGCAGCCTATAGCGTCTGCTTGCCTGCAGTGAAATCAATGGACCAAAAATCAGACCAGAATCTGTACAGCCTGCTCCATCACCATCGGATGAAGCAACTCAACCTTATGATACATAACAGTTTAATTGCACCTTACACAGCTTTTTACGGTTCTGTCTGTCAACCAGAAGCTGCTTTACATAGGTTTGCTTTATCACTATACAAGTATCACTAAAGTCAGCTATTAATTCCATAAGCACCTCCTCTGGTCCTCCCAGGATCCTGGCACTCCTGTGCATGCGAGAGAGGCCAGCGGATTCAAGGTGGCTCTGTCCAGCGCCGAAAATGCCAACGACCAAGGCTAGATCCTGGGAAAGGTAAGGAGGCTTTTTTTGTTGTATCCCCCACCCTGACTTAGTCCCAGGAAAGGGTGGCAGGGCGGAAGGGTTACACTTAGACTTGACACACTTTAAAGTGGAACAAAATCCAATGTCGACCACTCACCTTCCACTGGGGCCTTCCCCTAGGCATTCCATATCCCCCGGGGATGCTGCAAAACTCACCTCCTTGGTGCTGTAAACAAGTGAGTAAGAGACACCACATCGTGCACGTGCACTACATCGTACACGTGCACTTCCAACTCCAGCCTTTTAGATAGGCCGGGGGTGGGAGTGAGCCAGCTGCTGGGGATGTGGCCACTTTCATTTCCGAATGCCTTAAACAGAGCCGTTTGCCAAACATTAAAGTGGACCAAAACCCAGTATTTTCACTATCCTGGGTTTGGGTCCTTTTCCCCGGGGCACCCCTATCCTCCAATCAGCACGCTCGGAGCTGCTGACATCACACAATTTTGAGACGGCGTCTAAGGCCAGCGACCTGAGCACTGGTGGACGAATTTTCCACTTCCCTCCAACAGGGCGCATGCCCGTCCCAGCCATTCACAAATGCCTGGCGCAGGCACGTGCCCTGCTAAAAGAATAGCGGGGATGTGCCCGCACATGCGCCGCTGGACTGGAAAGTGAGGTAAGTGAACGGGGCGACCCAAGGGGTTTCAGACAGCAGTTTTGGATGCCCTGGGAGGAGGGAATCAATCGGCCTGGGAATCTTCTAGATTTCTGGGCCGATTGAGCTTGGTTTTGGTCCACTTTAAATATGCACAGCAAACGGCTCTGATTGGACAAGAGGAAAGGTGAGTTGGTATGGGTTTCACACAGCGGAGTATCTCAGATTAGTGTGCACCAGGGCAAGAAACAAAACCCAGTCAAAACCGTTCCATTTCAAGATTGTTTTATTTTGAAGAGCAAAGCTATCACATTACTTTAGGTTTAGGTGTTTCTCTAACTACCTCCCCTAATTATTTTATTTTGAAATAAAGCATGAGCGGAGATATTCTAAGCAAAGTTTATTAAGTTAAAATCAGCTTGAAAATGAAGATGAAGCAAATCCCACCCCCCAAAAAAAAGTTGTGAGTAAAGTTGGGCTTTACGGTAAGTAGGGCATGGCCATTATTGTTGGCTTTTTTTTGTTTTGTGTTCTAGCTTTACATGTGTGCGCACTCCCTGTTGGCTCTTCTTGGCTCTTCCCTGTTAAATACTTGATTAATAATGGAGGGAGGATCGTTTGCCGACATCAGCACCAGGCTCTTGTGTTCCTCTCTGGCATCTCCACGGCATTGTTGTGTCCCTGGTGATTTATGATTGGTGCCATCTCCCAGGATCCTCCAGCAAACTGCGCATCTCTTGCATACTTTCATACTCCTGATGCAGCTTTTAACCAGCTGCTGGAGAACCTCTTGGGGCTCGGCTGTCAATCGGCGGTGTGTTTGTCATCCTCATTCTCTACCATTTCCATACTGCAGTGCTCTGATGCTTTCATGCTGGGGGAACTTTGAAAATCTAATCTCATACCAGAAGAATTCTAAAGCTGAGGCTTCAGAAAGCAAGTCTGCCATGTGCATATTGTGAGGTTCAACACTTGAAAGCTGTGTCATTCAAATCTAATCTTATATTTAGTAGACAACTTTTTTTCCCTGGGCTTCATATAACAAGTCCTGCTGTGTGCACATTGTTGGGGTCAAATTTTGAAACTTTGCAGTGTTTGAAATTGAAGGTGAAGAGAGGGGTGGCGATAGTTCACGATGCAGAAGTTAGCCTTAATGTAATTTAGTGCTTCCAAATATTATCCTGTGGGCCATCTACTGTATAAGTTGAAGGTAAACTAATGACATCACACGATTCTTTGGCAACTATACTGTAAAGTAATAACATTATAAAAGACAGGTCTACCATCAGGAATTCTTGAGCCACATGTCAAGGGCAAGGAAAATGCCAAGAGCTAATTGTGCCCTGCTTCCTCTCCCTGATCTGAGGACACTTAAAACTATTTGCTACTTTACAATTTAAGGTCACCCAGTGCATTTTCATCTACTGCCCTTCTGCCTAGCAACTGAAACCTTAAATGAACATGAACACCCTTGGGCTAAGCAAACAAATGCCATTGAATAGCATTGGAGATTTCAAGATAACATTGTTTACTTAACTCAGGAAAAGGGAGCCCTGCTCTATCTGTAACATGGGTATCGATTACTTACGACATCACCATGGGCATTAGAACTGTAGGAACTGGGTGTGAAGTTATGACATCACAATGGGTCTTCGTTCTGAAGGAACGGAAGTTGTTCCCACCCCTTCGCAACCAAGGGTCATAATGTAGCCCTGAAGCATGGAAAGCAGCAATCCACCATGAATGCGAGTTTATTGGAGTTTATAGCTATTGTAAATTCACTACGGAAGTTTTCCATATTCAGTTTTCCAGTGTTTCTGTGCAATTAAACTCCATATTACCATACGCCATAAGTTCTAAATTAATCTCAATCTGTTTAGGACAAATATAACCTCACTATTGCTTGATTGTTTGATGTCACGCAAGCAGACCTGACAACTGTTCTACTTCCTTATTCTCACTTCAAATCTAAAATGTCACCTCCAGGGGCGGACTGGGGTTAAAAAATGGCTCTGGACTTTTCTGGTCACACCAGCCCTTCTGCAGTGTATCTGGTACCTGGATTTTGCACCACCCCCATAAAGCATTGAGTCCCCCCCCCCCCCCCATAAGACACTGGGTGGCAGAATCCCCCTAATAACATGCTGGGTGGCAGAATCCCCCATAACACACTGTGCGGCAGAACCCCTACCCCCCATAACATGCTGAGTGGCAGAATCCCCCATAACACACTGTGCCGTAGAATATCCCATAACACACTGTGCGGCAGAATATCCCCCACAACACACTGTGTGGCAGAATATCCCCCACAACACACTGTGCGGCAGAACCCCCACCCCCACAACACACTGTGCAGCAGAACCCCCACCCCCATAACACACTGTGCGGTAGAATATCTCCCATAACACACTGTGCGGTAGAATATCCCCCATAACACACTGTGCGTCAGAATATCTCTCATAACACACTGTGCATTAGAATATCCCCCATTACACACTGTGCGTCAGAATATCTCCCATAACACACTGTGCGTCAGAATATCCCCCATAACACACTGTGCATTAGAATACCCCCCATAACACACTGTGCGTCAGAATATCCCCCACAGCACACTATGCGTCAGAATATCCCCCACAACACACTGTGCGGCAGAATATCCCCCACAACACACTGTGCGTCAGAATATCCCCCATAACACACTGTGCGGCAGAACCCCCACCCCCCATAAAATGCTGAGTGGCAGAATCCCCCACAACACACTGTGCGATAGAATATCTCCCCTAACACACTGTGCGTCAGAATATCCCCCACAACACACTGTGCGTCAGAATATCCCCCACAACACACTGTGCGTCAGAATATCCCCCACAACACACTGTGCATCAGAATATCCCCCACAACACACTGTGCGTCAGAATATCCCCCACAACACACTGTGCGTCAGAATATCCCCCACAACACACTGTGCGTCAGAATATCCCCCACAACACACTGTGCGTCAGAATATCCCCCACAACACACTGTGCGTCAGAATATCCCCCACAACACACTGTGCGTCAGAATATCCCCCACAACACACTGTGCGTCAGAATATCCCCCACAACACACTGTGCGTCAGAATATCCCCCACAACACACTGTGCGTCAGAATATCCCCCACAACACACTGTGCGTCAGAATATCCCCCACAACACACTGTGCGGCAGAATATCCCCCATAACACACTGTGCGGCAGAACCCCCACCCCCTATAACATTCTGAGTGGCAGAATCCCCCACAACACACTGTGCGGCAGAATATCCCCCACAACACACTGTGTGGCAGAATATCCCCCACAACACACTGTGCGGCAGAATATCCCCCACAACACACTGTGCGGCAGAACCCCCACCCCCATAACACACTGTGCGGTAGAATATCCCCCATAACACACTGTGCGGTAGAATATCTCCCATAACACACTGTGCGGTAGAATATCCCCCATAACACACTGTGCGTCAGAATATCTCTCATAACACACTGTGCATTAGAATACCCCCCATAACACACTGTGCGGCAGAACCCCCACCCCCCCCATAACATGCTGAGTGGCAGAATCCCCCACAACACACTGTGCAATAGAATATCTCCCATAACACACTGTGCGTCAGAATATCCCCCACAACACACTGTGCGTCAGAATATCCCCCACAACACACTGTGCATCAGAATATCCCCCACAACACACTGTGCGTCAGAATATCCCCCACAACACACTGTGCGTCAGAATATCCCCCACAACACACTGTGCGTCAGAATATCCCCCACAACACACTGTGCGTCAGAATATCCCCCACAACACACTGTGCGTCAGAATATCCCCCACAACACACTGTGCGTCAGAATATCCCCCCACAACACGCTGTGCGTCAGAATATCCCCCACAACACACTGTGCGTCAGAATATCCCCCACAACACACTGTGCGTCAGAATATCCCCCACAACACACTGTGCGTCAGAATATCCCCTACAACACACTGTGCGGCAGAATATCCCCCATAACACACTGTGCGGCAGAACCCCCACCCCCTATAACATTCTGAGTGGCAGAATCCCCCACAACACACTGTGCGGTAGAATATCCCCCACAACACACTGTGCGGCAGAATATCCCCCACAACACACTGTGGGTCAGAATATCCCCCACAACACACTGTGCGTCAGAATATCCCCCACAACACACTGTGCGTCAGAATATCCCCCACAACACACTGTGCGTCAGAATATCCCCCACAACACACTGTGCGTCAGAATATCCCCCCACAACACACTGTGCGTCAGAATATCCCCCACAACACACTGTGCGTCAGAATATCCCCCACAACACACTGTGCGGCAGAATATCCCCCATAACACACTGTGCGGCAGAACCCCCACCCCCTATAACATTCTGAGTGGCAGAATCCCCCACAACACACTGTGCGGTAGAATATCCCCCACAACACACTGTGCGGCAGAATATCCCCCACAACACACTGTGCGGCAGAATATCCCCCACAACACACTGTGCGGCAGAATATCCCCCACAACACACTGTGCGGCAGAATATCCCCCACAACACACTGTGCGGCAGAATATCCCCCACAACACACTGTGTGGCAGAATATCCCCCACAACACACTGTGCAGAAGAACATCCCCCATAACACGCTGAGAGGCAGATCCCCCCATAACACGCTGAGAAGCAGAACCTCCCCATAACATGCTAAGTGGTAGAATCCCCCAATAACATGCTGGGTGGCAGAACCCCCATAAAATGCTGGGTGGCAGAACCCCCCCCCCCCCCATAACATGCCGAGTGGCAGAATCCCCCCCCCCCCATGTGTCCGGGGCTGTCTGCCGCTGGGAGGGCATACAGGGCTGTCTGCTGGGAGCCTGGGCAGGACGCCTGATGCTGTGTGAAGCAGTCAACGATATCCGGGTGGCAACACTGCAGTAGCATGAGAGTTCCGACGAAGGGCAGGGACTCTCATGTTGACACTGTGCCCCACCCGGCAGTTTAATGCCGGCTCCGGCTTCTAGACACTACAAGAAGCCGGAGCCAGCATTTAACTAGAGAACTGGTAGCCGGCCAGTGCATGGGAGCTGGCGGCCTACCGGGCATTGTTCCAGTATGCCCTATGACCAGTCTGCCCCTGGTCACCTCTGAGTGGAAGTCAACGGGCTACACCAGGGGCAAAGATGAGCAAATCTTTTGTTATTTGTTATAGCCCTCATTCAAACTTGTCGGGTATCGAATGCGTGTCTGTGTTTGTGACAGATGCAAAACAAAAGCAACAATGGCTCTTCTATGACCTTTTTCACACCTCTCAGTGCGGTAGAGAGGAGGAAAATTTGGCCACAAAAAGTTCTGCCTGTTGTGTCCAGACCGCAATTACACTCCAATAAAGTCTATGGGGTTGCAAATGGGAACGCAAGTGTGGTTTTTCATGCGGTACCACATTTGTTTTGTAATTGCGGCACCATAGATTTTAATGGGATTCAGTAGACAGGAAGGTAGGGTATAGGACCCAGAAATTGGGCTTTTTTTAAAAAGCAGGCGCAATTGTGAATGTAAGAAAAAACCCGAAAAACGCAAAACTCAAAGCTAAATTCCTATTACAGAAACTGACGCAAAATGCATGCCGCAAACGCCACTTGACAGGTGTGACTAAAGCCTTATGCTGTGCATAGACAGTCCATATTAGTATACTTTATACAATGAATATACCCTCTTAATATTTTCAAAGTTGTTTTTCTTCTTCTGTGTTTTTCAGGCAAATAAAAAAAAGCTATGCAAAAGAATAAAATGCACTCTGATTTATACGTGTGCTGTAGGGTGCATGACCAGGGGTATCCCAATCCCCATATGCATCCAAAAAATTAGTTTGAGGGTCAGCACTCCTTAAAATAATTATTTATTAAAGTCCTTTTAAAAAATGTAACAGACACAAAACAGCCATAAAACCATGTATCAGACCCCGACAGCAATCTTACATGGCGCAGCTCGAACGCGTTTCAGACGCCACCCAGTCCTTGGCTGCATGTTAGAAATACACATATTTATATGTAAAGAAGAAATAAAGAAGCGCCGTGGACAGCTTCCGGGTTTGCCGGCCGGGGGGGGGAGATGACGTCACCGCCGACGCAACCACCAATGAGGAACGGGAAGCGCCAGCCAATCAGAGCAGGGGAAGGAAACCCTCCCCGATTGGCTGTGGCTCCCGCAACAAGCGGAAGCGCTGGCATAGCAACGGCGGGGACGCCAGCCGGGGGGCGGAAGGTGAAAAATAACACACACTGCAAGCCCGGCCAAGGAATCCGGAACTGACAGCAGGCGCTGCTCCAAGGGGGAAATAAAGGATCACAATGCTGTGACAATGAGGAAGATCAGAGATCCTGTAGCTCAATATATAGTTTGGAGCAATATAATGAATATATATATATACAGTATATATGAGTTAATAAATGTAAATATGAATTAATAATTATTAACTAAATATGACATAAATAAATCAATATGTGAAGGAGTCAAAATGCAAGATCAATAACATGTAACAATGAATTAAAAAAAACAAGGAATTTCACTGAAGATTAAAGAAAACAAGAAAATTAATAACTAATGAAGAATATTGAATGAATAAATCCATATTGTCACGGACCGGGTGGAGCGGACTCGGGTGTGGATTCGCTTTAACTGTGGGACCGATGGCGGGTACCGTGTCAGGGGAGCAGAGTCTAAGGGGCTACCGGTATTCACCAGAGCCCACCGCAAGGCAGGTTGGTCTTGTGCGGCGAGTGACCCCCAGGTCGCTACCCCCCCAACAGCGGCCCAGTCCCACAGTCAGCCGAGGTTCAGCGAGGTACACAAGTGGCAGGCAAAAGGTGTAGTAAGTACAGGCAGAGGTCCGGGCAGGCAGCAAAGGTTCAGAGTCGGGGACAGGCAGAGGTCGGTACACGGGTGAGCAATCCAAGAATGTCTGACTTTCAACAAGCATGGAGAGACCAAGATCCGGCACTGAAGGAAGGAAGTGCCTCTTTAAATAGGGGAAGAGGATGCAGGATTGGATGACCAAACACCAATCAGTGCTGTACAGGCCCTTTAAATCTCAGGAATCCAGTGCGCTCGCCCTTTAGTGGACGGAGACATGCGCGCACCTGAGCATGTGAGGAGGAAGCATGGGGGGGAAGGGCGGCAGCTGGATGCAGCCATGAGGGAAGTGCTGCAAGATGGATGACGGCTGCATGCAGCCATGGAGGTAAGTGACTTGCTGTGAGACGGGCGTGCAGCGCTCGCCCTAACACATATACATATATCTATTGCAAGATCAACAATAAATGATTATGAAAATAAAGGATTATAGATAAAGAACCAGATATATAAGCACAGCCATATAAAGAAATAGACAAATTAATGTGCAAATACATCAGATTGATGATAGTGAGTGATTGCACATCGCCCTGGACTCAATCACAAGAAAAAGCATGACTTGTAAATAAATATATAAATGGGTGAATTAGAACAGGTAAAGTGCTGTGCAGGGTAATGGACAGTGCAAGGATAAAATGCCTACAAAATGATGATCGGCTATATGAGGCACCCACAAATATTCAAACGTAAGCAGTTGGAGATAAAGTGCATGATATATATGAAAAATCATCATCACACGAAAAATCATCATCGCATAAAAAATTTATATGTAAAACTGTGGATGTTGCCTGCAGATAAAATGCTGGTTCAAGAAAAAAGGGGCATCCCATCCTGGGCCAAGATGTCTCTGTATTGATGGGTACATCCAAAAATACATCTACATACCTAGAAAGGGAAAGGAAATAAATAATGAGATAAAGTGAAAATTTGAAAGAAAAAGAGAAAAGGAAAGGGGAATGGGAGAAAAAAAATGGGAAAAGGGAAAAAGAAAAGGATATCAAGGGTGAAGAAAAGATGTAGGTCCAGAATGGAAAAGATAAAGTTATCGGTATGCGATGAAAGAGATATCCTATTTGTGATTAAGCCCACTAGGGTGCCTGGTGCCAAGCGTAAATATCCAGTAGGCCTCCCTGGATAGAAGTCTCTTATGAATCTCGCCCCCCCCCAGATCCCACAGTTACCTTCTCTATGGCATTAATACTGAATGAGGGGGATAGACCATTATGTGCATCATTGTGGTGGCGTGCCACATTTGAATTCTTTGCCAAATCTAGAAGACCTATCCCCGGCAGGTGTTCCTCAATTCTGATTTAAGTTTTCGCAATCCACATATTGTTTCTCACAAAATTTACAGGTAATAAGGTAAATAACTGAAGTAGAGTTACAGTTGAGTAGGGTCTTAATTTTGTAGGAATTACCCGTAGTAGTGGAGGTAAAATGTTGGCTCCTGTTAGCATGTTTACATAGCCCACAGCGCCCTCCTCCACATGGGAAAAAAACAGTAGTATTAAGCCATGTGGAGGTGTTGGCCGAGGGCATTTGGAAAAAACTAGGAGATAAAAGATTACCTAAATTAGGAGACTTGCAGCTCACAATACGTATACCGTTATCAACTAAGATAGAAAGAACAGGATCTGCCCTCAAAATAGGTACATTTTTCTCGATTATGGTGGAAATCTTACGAAATTCTAACATGTATGGAGTACTAAATGTAATCGGAGCCGAATGTCCTGGTGCCTTACGTCTAGAATTGTTACCCAGAATACAGTCCCAATTTTTGTTCAGGGCTATGTTCTTTGCCCTCTTGGGCATCCAAGGGAAATATCCCCTGGTGGTCAGGCATGAATCTGTGTGGCTTCATGTAAGAATACATCAGTATTAGAGCAGTTGCGTCTACTCCTGACCATCTCACCTACTGGTATGGCCTTTATGGTATGAGAAGGATGACAACTAGAAGCAAGTAAAATGTTGTTCCCTGCAGTAGGTTTACGGAAAGTGCTCGTGCAAGGAATTAGTTTGTCCACTTATAAACTGAGGTCTAAAAAATTGATCTCTCTAAAATCAAAGTGGGACGTAAATTCAAGATTCAGACAATTATCGTTACAATGTTGGATAAACTGTTTTAGATCTGATTCAATACCCTTCCAAATAAGGAACAGGTCATCTATGTATCTATAGTAAAACGCTAGTTGGGTCCTCCAGGGGTTCAGGTGGCCGTAAATACGCTGATGTTCCCACCACCCCATATATAGATTGGCTAGAGATGGGGAAAATGGTACCCCCATCGAGGCCCCTTTCAGTTGTAAATAATATTTGGTATCAAAAGTGAAATAATGGTGGCCCAACAAAAACTTAGCAACCATAATGAAATGTAAAGGCAAAGGTCAGAGTCAAAATCAGAATAATTGGACAAATAAAACTCTAGGGCAATAATGGCCAGATCGTGAGGTATGGATGGGTAAGGAGATGTTACATCCATTGTGCAAAGAATCCAACCTTCAGTCCATGAAATGTGAGAAAGTAAGTGGATGAGATGTCCTGTATCCCTTAGAAAACTCAGAAGTTGGAGTACCAGTGGATGCAATAAATTATCGAGCCACTGGCCCAGGGGCTCATTTAGGCCCCCGATGCCTGCCACGATTGGTCTACTCTTGGGGGGGGGGGGGTTATCCTGCTTGTGGATTTTGGGGAGGTGGTGGAATATGGGGACCTATATGTGTTGATGTCATTCAATTGACGGAGGGCTTCATCCCTATATGCAATTCTATTGAGGACCACCACCTTCCCCCCTTTATCCACCTGCCTAATAATGATCTGGTCATTATTTTTGAGTGTGGAAAGAGCCCTATACTCTTGGGGTGTCATGTTACAGAAATCCCGTTTGTCATGATCGAACTGGAGGGCTGACAAATCCCTTTCAACAGATTCTTGAAAGAGTGTAAGAATGTCCCCTCTAGAATTGACTGGATAAAAATCCGTCTTAGGTTGGCGGGCACTAGCGCAGGAAAAGGCAGATTTTTGTCCCAGCTCAAACTGGAGCTGTTCAATATCTGTCGTCCTACATTTATCCATAAAGCTGGGATGCCCCGATGGTCCAGTCTCTAATGTTTAGGTGTAGTCAACACTAGAGTCAATACTTACGTTGTTCAAATTATTATCAGTAGAATTTAAAAAATGCAGTTTTAGAGTAAGTGATCTAATAAATTTGTTAACATCGAGCATCGCATGGAAAGGGTCAAAGTGAGTATCGGGGACAAAGAAGAGACCTTTCAATAATAAAGAGGTCTCCACATCAGACAAAATATAATCAGATAAATTCAACACGTTAGTTGTCATTGATGTCTGCCCCTCCGTGGATTTTGTCTTGGTGGACCGTTTGCACCTGCGGCCCCCTCTTCTGCAAGGTTTTGTATACGAGAACGAGTCATCATCTGTGTGGGGCGTCTTTGGTTCCCTAAAAAATCCTCATCTTTACTATTACGTCGTTGGGTCCCTCTAGACACATTAGTATAGCCGGTATTTGAGCTGACGGTCAGGCTTTAAGGCATATTGGTACTCAGGTGCATCGGATTGGTCCGAGTCAGAGGTTAGGAATGTGACCCGTTTGGTTCTATTAGATTTTTTGAGGATAGGTCATAAATGCTGTTTGTTCCGATCATAAACATTCCAATCATAGACTCATTTAGCAGAATATCTTGCAATATATCTTGATCTTGCAATAGATATGTATATGTATTTATTTATTCAATATTATTCATTAGTTATACATTTTCTTGTTTTCTATAATCCTCAGTGAAATTCCTTGTTTTTTCTAATTCATTGTCACATATGGATCTTGTGCATTTTGACTCATTCACATATTGATTTATTTATGTCATATTTATTTAATATTTATTAATTCATATTTACATTTAATATATATATATATATATATATATATATATATATTCATTATATTGCCCCAAACTATATATTGAGCTACAGAATCTGTGACCTTCTCATTGTCCCAGCATTGTGATCCTTATTTCCCCCTTGGAGCAGCGCCTGCTGTCAGTTCTGGATTCCTTGGCTGGGCTTGCAGTGTGTATTATTTTTCACCTTCCACCCCCTGGCTGGCCTCCCCGCCGCTGCCATGCCAGCGCCTCCGCTTGTTGCGGGCACCGCTGCCAATCGGGGAGGGTTTCCTTCCCCTGCTCCGATTGGCTGGCGCTTCATCCCCCCGGCCGGCAAACCCGGAAGCTGTCCACGGCTCTGCTCCTATGGGGTAAGTTTCTTTATTTCTTCTTTACTTATAAATATGTGTATTTCTAACATGCAGCTATCTATGAATAAGGACCTGGTGGGGTCCGAAATGCGTTAGAGCTGCATCATGTAAGATTGCTGTCGGGGTCTGATACACTGTTTTATGGCTGTTTTGTGTCTGTTACATTTTTTAAAGGACTTTAATAAATAATTAACCTTCGAACTATTTAAAAAAAAAAAAAAGCTATGCCCTGTATTCCCAGCTGTGCACACTCTCACCCCAGTCTATCTGAAAGGAGGAGCATGACGCCAGGGATGTGGCAGTGCTTGCTCTACATTGTAAACAAAGATCTGCGGTCTGCAGAATGACAGTCATAGCAAGCAGCTCTCATTGGACGAGAGCCCGCGCAAGCGCCGTTGGAGTGGGTGAAGATGAGTTTTTATGGTTGCCCCTGGGGGGTTTTACACAGCGGGCCAACATGATCCGTGATGCCCTGGGGAAAAGTCAGCAGCCGGCTGCTGCTGGGTTTGTTTCACTTTAAGATACTGCCCAAGTATGTCACCAGATGACAGGGTTAAAGTGGAAGCCCAGTCATCAGGTAAACCCCATCCACCTGCCCTGTTACTCAGCCCTGGCACTGAGGTCAGGCCAGAGTGGTTAAAATACAAAAACTCCTTAACTTGCCCAGGATCCAGCACTGCCCCCGGCACTTCTGCGGCTGCCACACACACTGTGCATAGAGCGGCATCCCTTGCTTTGTGTGTGCGCCCGTCCGCCCTTTCACTTGAATGGTCAGACAGAGCCGCTGGGAAGGCCCCTAAGTACAGCAGATCCAAGGTCAAATTAATCATCGGCAACCAATGTGGTTAGGTGGGTCAACCCAGTTTCACTCAAGTCAGTGAGCACAATGGCTGTAGTGGATAGGTACTGTATCAGCTGCATTTTTTCTATCAATGGTTAAAGATTCACCCACCTACACCCTCCCACCAGCGGCCACGCTGACAAATCGCAAGCTATTTTTACTTGATTATTTTGCACTAGATTTTCAGATGCCCCGACCTGGGAGTGACATTTTCTTATCAGCCCAGGCGCTGTTTCCGAGGGCTTGCGATGATTAAAACACATGCACAAACAAATCGCTGCACTGGTCCCTTCTAATATGCCAAAAGCCAAAGGACAAAACTAATTGTGGCGCTCTATTTTCCATTCGGCGCTGGGGGTCATAAAAGCGTTTAATAGTGCGGTCCGCCTGCAAATGACTTCTGGGACAGGTTCACCCAGTTCGCCCCGCGCGCAGCTGCGCTTCAAGACGGCCGAAAGCAAATATTGTTTGGAAAAAATATATTAAATTTATTCACTTTGTTTCCTTTGTGAAGGCATGAGGGTATTCTTTATTCATAATTATGCTGACACCGCAGCGGCTGTGCCTAAATGAGATAGCTAGCCATAGTACACACGGCTAATGGCTAATTTATTTGCACTGACTTGTTATCCTGTTATGTCGTTCCTATGTTGAAAAAACAATGTCGCTTCCATTCAGTCCATCTTCAGCAGAAGCAGCTGAATGCAGAGATCCACTTGAGCTTTCTCTAGGACCTCTGTGAAAGCTCAGTCCATGAAATAAGACTTTGTTTACCTGCATCTAATATTCAACAGGAGCATTTGAAAGTAGTCTTCGGCTCTAGAATCTCATTCATGAAGCTATAGACTTACCAATTTCCTATTTCTGCTATGGGTCCAAAAAGATTGCAGCTCTTCTACCTACTGTGTCTTCACTTTACTCTAGTAGATTGTAAGCCCTACCTCCCTTTCTATATTCTCTTATACCCTGAGAAGAGATGGCAAGTACTTCTACATTCTGTCCCTTCCACTAAGCTAATAGATTGTAAGCTCGTTTCCTTCTGTATCCTCCCTTATACCCTAATAGATTGTAAGATCTTCTCCTTCTGTATCCTCCCTTATACCCTAATAGATTGTAAGCTCTGCCCCTTCTGTATCCTCCCTTATACACTAATAGATTGTAAGCTCTTCTCCTTCTGTATCCTCCCTTATACCCTAATAGAGTGTAATCTCTTCTCCTTCTGTATCCTCCCTTATACCCTAATAGATAGTAAGCTCTTCTCCTTCTGTATCCTCCCTTATATCCTAATAGATTGTAAGCTCTTATCCTTCTGTATCCTCCCTTATATCCTAATAGATTGTAAGCTCTGCCCCTTCTGTATCCTCCCTTATACCCTAATAGATTGTAAGCTCTTCTCCTTCGTATCCTCCCTTATACCCTAATAGACTGTGAGCTCTTCCTCCTTCTATAGCCTCCCTTTATACTAGTAGAGAGTAAACTTGTTTTAACTGGAATCCTCTGTTATACCCTAGAGCCAATGCTCTAGCTCCTTCTGTGTTCTCTGCACTGCCCCCTGCAGTCTGCACAAATCCCCCTTTAATGTCCCTTAATAAAAAAGTGAGTGTCAAAATCACTATACCCAAAACATTGTTGCCCCCTCCCTCAACCCCCATGCTCTTCCCCTTATGTATCCTCCCCTAATAGAGTGTAATATATTACTTTTGTTTTCCCTCTGCTTCCTTCATGATAATCTAATAGATGCCTCCTGTATTCTCTCTGCCGAGCGTTAATGGTCGGCTGTGGCCAAAGAGCGCTCTCATGCCTCTCCACAGAGGGTAGGTGCCAGCAACCGAGACCAAAGACATGAAATCCTCATTTCCTTGGGTCTCGGTTTCCATCTCATCGGAGGGCAATGTCAATAAAGCAATGTCAGTGCTGTGTACGGTGATTGGCCGATAGCGAGGGCGAGTGGCATCCTGAAATCGGAGGAGGGGGGCGGCGATGTCTCCTGTCCGGGCATCTTTTTTCTGCGCCACATGAAGCGTTCGGTGTCCTGAACAAATCTCTGTGACAGAGAAACCAGCAGGTGATAATGATATCCTGGGCCGCCAGGATGGAGTGTCATTATTAGCCAGGCGCGATAACGCCGTCTCCTCCGGAACGTACCTCAGTGTGTACTCCTGTTACCTTTCGACACCTACAAAACTTATATTGGGAGACTGGCTGCACCATCATCACTTATTAATAGAGCCAGGATCATAAGGATGACAAACATGAAAGATGTTCCAGGAGAGCTTCTCTCCATCTATAACAAATACATATCTACCTGTCCTGGGACAGCATCTCTCCATTTATAGTGGACACATATACACCTGTTCCAGGAGAACAGCTCTCCATCCATAGCAGACATATATACAGTACATTGGTTCTAGGAGAGCATCTCTCCATCTATAGTGGACACATATACACCTGTACCAGGAGAACAGCTCTTCATCTATAGCAGACACATATAGCACACCGGTTCCAGGAGAGCATCTCTCCATCTATAGTGGACACATACACACCCGTTCCAGGAGAACAGCTCTCCATCCATAGCAGACATATATACAGTACATTGGTTCTAGGAGAGCATCTCTCCATCTATAGTGGACACATATACACCTGTACCAGGAGAACAGCTCTTCATCTATAGCAGACACATATAGCACACCGGTTCCAGGAGAGCATCTCTCCATCTATAGTGGACACATATACACCTGTACCAGGAGAACAGCTCCTTATCTATAGCAGACACATAGAGCACACCGGTTCCAGGAGAGCATCTCTCCATCTATAGTGGACACATATACACCCGTTCCAGGAGAACAGCTCTCCATCCATAGCTGACATATATACAGTACATTGGTTCTAGGAGAGCATCTCTCCATCTATAGTGGACACACATACACCAGTTCCAGGAGAACAGCTCTCCATCTATAGCAGACATGTATACACTACATTGGTTCTAGGAGAGCATCTCTCCATCTATAGTGGACACATATACATCTGTTACAGGAGAAAAGCTCTCCATTTATAGCAGAGCCAACACACCTGATCCAGGATAACAGTCTCCCATCTGTGGCACAACAAATTTACACCTGTTTCAGAAGAGCAGCTCTCCATCTATAGCACAACACATTTACACCTGTTCCTGGAGATCAGTTCTCCATCTATGGCACAGCATATATACATATGTTGCATCTATAGTGGATACATATACACCTGTTCCAGGAGAACAGCTCTTCATCTATAACAGACACATATGCAGCACACCGGTTCCAGGAGAGCATCTCTCCATCTATAATGGACAGTGGACACATATACACCTGTTCCAGGAGAACAGCTCTCCATCTATAGCAGACATATATACAGGACATTGGTTCTAGGAGAGCATCTCTCCATCTATAGGGGAGATATACACCTGTTCCTGGAGAACAGCTCTCCATCTTTAGCAGACACATATATGCCTGATAAAGCAGGGCAGCTCTTCATCTATAGCAGACCCAACACACCTGATCCAGGAAAACTGTCTCCATCTGTGGCACAACAAATTTACACCTGTTCCAGGAGAGCAGCTCTCCATCTATAGCACAACACTATTTCACCTGTTCCTGGAGATCAGTTCTCCATCTATAGCAGACATATATACAGTACATTGGTTCTAGGAGAGCATCTCTCCATCTATAGTGAACACGTATACACCTGTTCCTGGAGAACGGCTCTCCATCTATAGCAGACACATATATGCCTGCTACAGCAGGGCAGATCACCATCTATAGCATACCCAACACACCTGATCCAGGAGAACAGTCTACATCTGTGGCACAACAAATTTACACCTGTTTCAGAAGAGCAGCTCTCCATCTATAGCACAACACATTTACACCTGTTCCTGGAGATCAGTTCTCCATCTATGGCACAGCATATATACATATGTTGCATCTATAGTGGACACATATACACCTGTTCCAGGAGAACAGCTCTTCATCTATAGCAGACACATATGCAGCACACCGGTTCCAGGAGAGCATCTCTCCATCTATAGTGGACACATATACACCTGTTCCTGGAGAACAGCTCTCCATCCATAGCAGACATATATACAGGACATTGGTTCTAGGAGAGCATCTCTCCATCTATAGTGGACATATACACCTGTTCCTGGAGAACAGCTCTCCATCTATAGCAGACATATATACAGGACATTGGTTCTAGGAGAGCATCTCTCCATCTATAGGGGACACATATACACCTGTTCCAGGAGAACAGCTTTCCATCTATAGCAGACATATATACAGGACATTGGTTCTAGGAGAGCATCTCTCCATCTATAGTGGACATATACACCTGTTCCTGGAGAACAGCTCTCCATCTATAGCAGACACATATATGCCTGATACGGCAGGGCAGCTCTTCATCTATAGCAGACCCAACACACCTGATCCAGGAGAACTGTCTCCATCTGTGGCACAACAAATTTACACCTGTTCCAGAAGAGCAGCTCTCCATCTATGGCACAACACATTTACACCTGTTCCTGGAGATCAGTTCTCCATCTATGGCACAGCATATATACACCTGCTCCAGGAGAACAGTTACCAGAATTTGCTGCCCCCTTCATTCTGATGCCCTTGGAATTGGACTTTCAGTTTCTAGTGCCAAGTCCTGCCCTGGGTAAGGGGTATTCTATTATTATTATTATTATTATTATTATTATTATTATTATTATTATATTATTATTGTTTTGTGTTTTGTTTTGTGCTGCATATTTCCCCATTTTCAAGGGATACTCACCTTACCCTCTCTCTGCAGCTTAAAAAAAAGGTCATTGAGGAAACCCAACCCTGGTCTTTAGATGCAGAGATGCTGGCAGGGTAAACATGCTAAGGAAGTGCCTGGTCCTCCTCCTGTACTCACTGAATGGAGTTGTGAGCTCACACCTTGTGCTTTAGGGTGAGGTTGGTGGGGGGGGGGGGGGTGCTGGCGACATCTCTGCTCATAGCAGACCATGCCTGGACTCAGGAAGCCTGACAGCAAAGAGCAGGAAAAGAGGTGCAAATAGAGGCTGGCGGTGATGTAAGCTGAACAGAATGGGTTGGAGAGGAGATGTATAAAGAAACACAGAGGGATGTTGATGGGGTGGTAAGAAACATAGACAGAGTTAGAGAGTCGATGCAAAGAGGTAAAGAAAGAGCCTCAGATAAGGTAAGAGGTGATCTAGAAAGGACTGATGAGAGGATGCAAAGAAAGATCTGGAAATTAGGTAGGAAGGGACACAGAAAAGGTTGGTAATAAGCAGACTGGAAAAAACAGTGAAAAGAGAAGGATGGGGGAAAGGGAAAGAAAAGGAACAAGGAGGGAGTCAAAGTGAGATAATAAAGTAGGAAAGTAGGAATGCAGGGGAAGAAAGAAAGAACGATGGAAGAAAAGAAAGAAAGAGAAAGAAAGACAAGTGAAGGTAAAAAGAGAGGAAAGAGTAGAGAAGGTGAAGATGGAGAAACTAAAAAACATAAAAGATGGAGGAATCATGTCAAGAAGACATAGATAAATCAGAAAGAAGGTAAAAAATGGATAAAAAAGAAGATGCTGGAGATATGGAAAATAAGAGAATATTAGAGGAACGTGCAAAAAATAAAGCCGGAGTGATGGAGAAATGTTGAAACCAGAGGCCTGCTGAGCCAGCTGAGAAATTTCTTTCTGAAGAAGTGTCTGAATGGGGTTTTCTGGTGCCCCTTTACAGAGATGTTGAAAGAGATCCCCACAGCTTGCGTACTGCATGAGCCTAGGTATGAACCTAGACAGAGTAGTGATGTCTGGGTTTGGGGTGAGGGGTTGAGATGGGACACTCAGAGTCTGGCAATAGGCAGCATGGAACATCACAGTGCCCATCTGTGCCCACAGGTAAAGTCCACACTATGGAAGGACCACCTGACTGCCTGGAACCTGCCCTCATAAGGAATCAGGAGCAGCCCAAAGGTAGGCCTGTCTCCTGGAACTCACTGCCAGGCATTGTGCAGGCGCCGGCATGCACCGCTGTCTGGTTGCTTTTCCTCAATGCCTTTTTATTAACTCGCCCTTCTTCCTATCGCCGTCAGAAAATTTTCATCCTGTCAATATCTTATTAAAATGCTGAACTGCAGCCAAGAGTCAGCTAGAATATTTTATCATGTGCATGTGCCCATTTTGGCATGGAGGGAACCAATTTTATCTCAATATCGACAACAGAAGACAGGGTCAGTGCTGTCAGCCCACCCGGCAATTGGTGTAAAAGCATAGCTGGGGAGGGGGGTGATGGACTCATCGAGGAGCCAGGAAGGCTGAAGGCTGAGGTGATGGTCCTACTTTGCATTCTGCTGGAGGATGGAGATAACTCCTGGAGCCCCCCATCAGAATGTTAAAGATCCTCCCGGCCATGAGCTGCTGAGGTAATTGGCAGGAATGAATAATGCATCAGACGTCTCTGGACATCCAACCTCGACATGCAATCCACACGTGTCCTTGCGGGAAAAGATTACCGGGGTTTAGCCAAACCCTTCACCGGCTGTGATAGCTGCTTTTCTGGGATAATAAGGGAGGCAATGTACTAAAGAGGAGGCATCCCTCCTAGTCTTATCCACAAGAACTGAACTCCAGACTCCTCGTACTAATGTGAGCGGGAAAACAAGCGCAATTTTAATGCATTCAATCATTGGTGGCTCAGAAGCCTTCTATAGATGGTGATGCCTGAGGCAGCGGCCTCACCTCCCCTCATTACAGGTGCACCCCTGGAAGGAAGACTCCCCTTAAAGAGACAATCCAGCCAAATAACATTGACAGATCCCTGCACTAGGCAGCAAGGAGGCATTAACACAGGAAGCCCAATCTCAGGCACCAGTACTCATCTGCTTTCAGCATCATGGCCCCACAGGAAGTTCATGGGGTGCACTTGCACATGATGTTCTTCTGGCCACTCAACAACCACATAACTTGTGAGCAGTCATGTGGATGCCTGATAAAGCAGCTAAAATGAGGGATCGCAGGGCAGTATAAAAGTGGTGCAATAGTATGATGGGTCCATCGTGAATAGTGTTGGGCAAACCTCTAAGTTCGTGTTTGGCAAGTTCGGTGACCCAAACCCAATCCTGGCCCCCACTGAAATCAATAGGGATCTGAACTTTGGGACCCAAAAATGGCCCCATGCAGAGTGTGCAGCTAGATGAAGCAGCTGTACAACTTAATCGAGCCCCGCAATCTGGTTGGCGTTCTTTGCTTTGTCAAAATGGTCATGGTAGGGGCCCCCATGAGTGAGGACACTGGCACTAAAAGTGTCCTCACTCATGGGGCGGCCATCTTTTTTGAGAAAGAATGCAACCAGATGGCAGGGCTCAGGTAAATGCAAATACAGCTGCTTCCTGCCGCTTACTGCTTTTCCGGGTTTGGCTGAATGCCAGGGTCGTGTTCGGGAACACAAATTCGCAAAGTGCGGTACGGACCCAAACTCTGTGTTTCAGGTTCACCTAACACTAATCATTAAGTATAATGCTGCCTTTATACAGTATCTGGAAAATGGGAGCAGTTGTAAAAGAGGCTCAGCAGAAACAGTATTATTCTATTATGATAAATGGGAGAGCAGATTAGACAGCGTCTACCTGCCCCCTTGCCCCTAATACCCCCTCCCATCAATCAGATGAGCAGCAATGCCGATCTGCTGCGACCTTGGACATCTTTATTCACTCTATCTTCATACAAACTCTCCAGTGTGCACAGTGGCAGAAAATAATCTATAGATCATACTGTCCCTCTAGAATGAAAATATATCTATACAGCAACGCTGCTATTATTAGTATCATCATATCCCTTATTAACATTATAATATTTATTATTGATATTATTAGTGCTTGTCTCTCCTGATAAATAGACTGAGCTGTCTTGCATCTCTGAGATCTTCCCTCATTTTTATTTCCTCTCCATCTATTTCTATTTTTTATATTCCGTCCATCTTCCACATATCTTCTCTCAATTCCCTACATCTTATTTTATTTTTCACGACTCCTCTTTACTTCTCCTCCCTTTTTTTTTCTTTCCACATCCCCTCAGTCCCCCCCTTTTGTTTTTTATATTCTCTGTCTCTTTTTTCTCTCTCTTTTACACTATTACCTTTCTTTCTCACCTTCCCTCCATCCCATCCATTCCTTCTCTTTCTCTGTCTTATGGTCTGGGTGTGAATGGATGTGTGTCTTTGAGGGAGCCATCCTGAAATATTGGCCCCGCGCACGCTTCGTCAGTTTACACCTGCAGATGAGATTGTGATGAGTGTTAGGCGACCGGATCCAACAGCCGCTTCCAATTTTCACCAGCACCCGCCTTAGTTTTCAGCTCTCACAATGAGAATAAACTGGGTGACACCCATAATGAGATATCTGTAACGCTGCCCTAATACAATTAAAGGACAACTGCCCTCAACTCAACATCCACAATGAAAACACACACTGATTCAGCAAATATATACAAGGTGTTTCTGCAGAAAGTATGAAAGTAAAATGTGTGTTTTTTGCTGTATGCTGCTGAGTGTAGTTAGAGGTAAGACGAGGGTGAATATCAAGAGAACATACCATGCTTTCAACAGCATCCCCCCCCCCTACCCCATAGATTGTCTGACAGTCTTTTGATGCCCTTGTAGGCTTCAGTCTAACACCGCCTTGTTATAATGCAAGTAATGCAGTCCCAGAAGTCCCAAATGCCCAGGCTAAAGCTTCAGGTTGTTGAGGGTCCTTTGCCTAAACCAACCTCAGCCTGACTACTGTGTTTATGTGGCAACCTTGACCTTTCTACCCACTGTGTCAGAACTGTCCTGAGCCTGTCTACCTACTATCAGGGGTTAACTGGCCATAGGAAGACCCAGGACAATGCCCTGTGGGCCGCTCTGCTTTGAGACCAGTCAGGCAGCTGCTCCTTATTATGCCCCCTATAACCAGTTCCACTGTACCCACAATCCATGGAACCCCAGCCCCCCAATGCTTAAGCGCCAGCATCATGGTTGGGGGCCGACCAGGGGCTGGTAAAATACAGGGTTGATTTTTGGTCCCAGTCCGCCACTGCCAACTTATTTATGATTTTGAGCTGTCTGAACTTTCACAGACCGACGCTTTGGTCTGAGTACACAACTATGATCCTGACTTTCCTGAACCCATCTTATCCATCTACCCAGTTTACCCATATACACCAATTTATGGTCCCGAGCTGAATGAACCGACTTCAAACTGTCTACCAGTTTATAATCTTATACAGCTTGAACTAACCTGCCTACCCACTTGCAATTCTTGGCTACCTACACCAGTCTTGGCCTGACTACCTGTTTATGATCCAGATTGACCTGAACTGACCTCAGCCGGAGGGCACAACAGGCTAGCTCACAGCCAAAATGAACATGAAGGCCTAGTGGGACAGTGCTCCACAATAAAATATAATCCATATCTGGCTGAGCTGACCACAACTTATCTACCAGACTTTCATCTTGAGCTACCTGGACCAACCTTGGCCTGCCTACCCACTTGTGATTCCAAGCTACCTACACCAGCCTTGGCCTGACTACTCTGCGATTCTGAAGTGTCTACACTGACCTCAGCCTTTGTAGTTATGTATGATTGTAAGCATGCATGAACCAAACTCTGTCTGTCTACCCAGCTATGATCCTGAACCCATCTTGACCTGGCTTTCGGCTTGTAGGTTGGTTTGTGCTGCGAACAAGAGCAAACCGAGGAGCTAATTATGCTCTATGGGTACCCCGCATGAGCGTTATACACCATCACTCACCTAAGACCAGCCAAAGCTTATTTTTAAACTAGTGAATGTTCTCTATGCTACAGTCAGCACTAAGACCCAAATGAATAATCCTCCTTGTATGACCCTGACACACCAACAAAGGCGATAGATTGTATCTGTCACTGCGCAGCGCATCTCTCATCAGTAACACAGCACAGGACCCTGGTGCAGGCACCACCAGACCCCCTCCCCTGGTCTGCGATTTAGGAAATGAATCATGGATGGGTCCATGTCATCCATCACAGACAGCAAAGGAAAAGCTCAGCATCAGGGTGCGAGTAATCCAGAAATCTCTCCGCCCAGAAGTGGGTAAGAGGGTAATTAGAAACTGTAGATTGGCACCATATGGAGGGACGCTATTGGCCGCTACACCTGCACTGTGCTGCTCTTGTTAAGATAATGTTTTTTCTCTCTATGGTAAAGCAGATGTTCCTAATAAACGGGATGTCCGAGTTAAGTTGGCGCACCTATATCTGGCTGCTGGCCGGCCGACCAGCCTCCAAGCACTCACCAAATGCTGTGTCCTAACCAACCCCCACTGTACCACAGAGTAAAGGATCAGACACTTCTCTGGAAGTAACATTATGAATCCAGTGGGGAAGGGATGGAGCCACTGTAAAAGACAACTCTCATGAAGCTCTTATGAAGCTATTATATGATATTCTGTAGAAAAGGAAATATGTTACTAATTTTCTTGTATAATTTCCCCCTCAAAATTTGAATAAAACAGTCAGAAAACTGAATGTCAGAAAAAGTGTGCCTGTAATTTCCTGACACACAAACATGTGAAAGGTTTTTAAGTAATAACAGGCACCTCATTGAAACTTATGATGAGTCAGAGCTTATGATTTGTTTATCTGAAGACACAGCACTGTATTTGAAAGCACTGTACCTGTTAGGCTGCTCAATCCTGTCAACATTTATCACTTTCTTACCACAGTGCAGCTGTTTCCTGTCTGTCAGGTATAAAATATATATATATATATATATATATATATAT